>VZRH01006788.1:454539-528311 GCA_013397555.1 Urocynchramus pylzowi
AAAAAAAATCAAAACCAAACAATTAAAAAAAACTCCAAAACAAAACAAAAACCCCACACACAACAGAAAACCCAAACAAAAACAAAAAACCCCAACAACAACAAAAACAAAACCAAACCTACAAACCATTACATGAAAAGATATTAGTCTAGGTATAATGCATGACCTAAAGATCTGTTGGCCTATATAATTATATCACTGTTTACTTCTTTGACTGATAACTCCACTACATGGCAGGAAAATGAAAAGAACATGAATGCTTGCTCAGAGACATACCATGCTTTGCATTATAATAATGAAGAAGTCTGCACATAATAGTCACAGCTAAATGCCATTAAATGTACTAACAGCACATCGATACATTGGGTACACTGCTATGCTCTGTTGGTATGTACACAGTACATCAGTTGTACTTCAGAATATGTCTTGCTGGGTACCAAGAGTCTAACACCTGAACATGTCCACAGAATGATTTTTTAATCTGCCATCTTAAAAATAGTTTAATGTTCAGTGGAAAGCAAACAACTGAAAGCACACCTCTTTCTCTGACCTCAGTGTACCACACCAGCATGATTCGTTTCCATCTATCACCAGGATCAGCAGTGAATGAATTGACAAATATCTCAATTTTTAAGTGGAAGACACCTCAGTGCAAGCACCTATTTCTCTGGTGCTCTTTTTCAGTTTCACGTACTCCTGCTCTCTATTACCTCTGCAGAAAATTCTAGTCTTTTTTGGTTAGCAGAGGAAAACTGAAAAATCTTCCACAAAAAAATTGTAATCACTATATTTATTCCACATTTATCAACTTGACATGACAAGCCTTTATTGTTCTTCCTTCTAAAGATGTTTTTCCAGCACAAACACCAGACAACACAGAAATGTTTAGGTCAGACTAATGTGTTACTGGCTGTAGGCTACAGTGTTTTATTACCCTTCTTCAGTGCCAGTGCTGTTTATCCTCATACAGCACCACTCTAGAGCTTTCTCTGCCACTACTGTTTTTCCTAACCTGTTAGTTGCCCTTGTCTAGATCTGTCATTGCTTCTATCCCAAGCTCTAAAACTTGGATAGCAACATTCAAGTTTTCCTGTCTGCAGTCCACAGTGAAATCATTATGTGATTTTGGAAGTGTCAGCTGAGGGCAATGTGCAAAAGCCACTACTCTTTGAAGCCTCACTTTTTCTTGGATGTCTACTACATAAAAGAATCTTCTATGCATAATATCACAGAAACAGCTAAGTTGAAAGGGACCCATCAGGATCATCAAGCCCAACTCTTAGCCCTGCACAGAACACTCCCCAAGAGTCACACCCTCTGCCTGAGTGCATTGTCCACAGGCTTCTTGAGCTGTGTCAGGCTTGGTGCTGTGACCACTTCCACAGGGAGTCTGTCCCAGTGCCCAACCACCCTCTGGGAGAAACCTTTTCCTCATATCCAGCCTAAACCTCCCCTGACACAGGCTTATGCCATTCCCTCAGGTGATCACTTGATTCCCTCAAGAGTGATCACCACTTGTCCCTCCAGCTTCTCTCATGAGGATGTTGAAGACTGCAATGAGATTTCCCCTTCTCCAAGGTGACATCAGCTGCTCCTTATAAGGCTTCCCCTCCAGATCCTTCATCCATTTTTATGATCCTCCTTTGGACATTGTAATTTGGATGCATAAGCTTAGGTTTTGACTTTTTATTACTCAACACCAGAAAAAAAACCAAAACAAACCCAAGAAAACCTAAAAAAACAAAACCAAACAAACAGCAAACGCAACCCACTCAGACTGAGGGTTGTTTCCCTGCCCTGCTCATATCAAAGATACCAGAATGTGTTACAAATAACAAAACTGAGGCAGCAGTCTAATTCAATATATAGGAAAGTAGTAATATTCTGGAATTCACTGAGAACTGTTGCTGACACTCTTGATTGAGACAATCAATTTACTCATTCCTCTTCCCACTACCCACAAATAACATATAGTATAATGAGAGATGAAAATCTGTTTGAGACTAATTAAGAGATAAGGAAGTGCTTTGCACAGATTCTCCTTTACCAGATGGTTCCACTAATATTCACTAATAAAAGCCTGTTTGAGGAGCTTGCATTCAGTTAGATTGGAGGAGACAAGAAACAGCACAACTATGTCTGCAATTAATTTCATTAGAAAGAATCTGTGTCAGTACTGTCCAGGAACTCTGTAGGTTTTATTATTTTCTTTACACCATGCAGATTTTTTTTCTGCAGTGCACATACCTAACAGCCTTTCTGTAGCAAAACTGTGGTTTTTTGGCTGTGAAGACAAAGTCTGAACTGGAGTCCTGTCAATATACATATGTGCACATATTAATGTGAATCCTTGAGGATAGTACTACCTCTGTTTTTCATTTGTCATCAATGTAAACATACTCTCCACCTATCACAAGTTTTGAACAACTACACTGTGACAGGTCAGTTAATGCATCAAAATCTCTCTCATAAACACTGTTTCTTTTGGCACGGTACTGATTCATCTCAAGTGTCATCAAATTATTTTGGCACCCTTCCACTAGAAAAGGTCTAGAGTCTCTCCTGTTCCTTATTACATCACTGCCCAGAAGGAAATTCAGAGAATTAAAATATTTTTCATTTTTCTGTGAAAAATATTTTAATTCAAGTAGTAGGGAAAACAATATAGCCCTGGCCATTTGTCAGAAGATCTAAGGTAACATACATTTAAGCATAAATAGCAAATCCTTCCCAAACAAAGTATTTTGAAGCTATTTGCTAAATATGACAAAATACAAGTAATTAGATTGTACACAAACATTTTAGATATGAAAAGTAACCACAAAAATACCTATCTACTAAAAAAAAAAAAAGGGACCCACCTCCCCTCAAAAAAACCAAACACAAACAAACAAAAACATACTTTGTGTTTCTTAATGCCCAAGAACCATTTCAACCCATGGTCTTGTCCCTTGCTCCGATCCTCTCCATCACCTGATGACTTTTTGCCATCTTCCTGTGCTCTTTCTGGTGGGATTTCTCATTACTGATCTTCACTTAAAATTATTCCATCTTCTAAATACCATCTTGGTTCCACCCACACAGAGCAGACAAGTGATTCGTTCCTCCTCCTTCCTCCTACGCCAGTGAGAAAACAAACCTGAGGTCAGGACTGATTGTTTATTTTGCCTCAGATTCTGCATCCACAGAACACTCATCTCCCTCCCTCCTCTCCACACCAATTAGACTACCACAAACTGCATTGGTATGAAGTCCCTACTTTAATGAAATCACCTTAAATATGGGTGGGTGTACCTTGAATGTCTTCTGGAACAAAGGCACCAAAAGAAGAGATTTTCTGAGATGATCTTGTGCTGTCTGTGAAGTCTATTACATGTCCAGATAGAGTAGGAATAGAACAAGAGAACCTCTTCACCAAACCTACTGCCAGAGCCAAAAATTTAAACTCACATCATGACTCCTGGGAAAGAGATATTCTTTGCAAAAATACTGTCAAGAGGTACAATTTATGGACAGGTCATTTTGTTTGTTCAAAAAAGAAAAAAAATGGAATTATTGAGTTGATTTGATACTTTGAGCCTATATGTAAATTGTGCATTTTTTAAAATAATCATCTATATTCTGAATTTTGTGACATCATGAGCAATTCTATAACGCACTTTTTAAACTGTCCCAGTTATATATGTGAAAAGAAACTATAAAAATCAGAATGAATGAACAATTCTTAAATTAGTACAAGGGCAGAGCAACAGCTTTTTTTCAAAAATGGCTTTTATGCTGAACATGTTTGCAGTTTTCAAATTTATGGGTGTAGCTGTCAACATGTATATTCACTTTTAGAATATCATCCTGGCTTAATGAGGTCTCCTGGAATGATTTATTTTAATAAAAAGTTAACATGCTTACATATGTGGTTTCCACCTTTCTACTTTTTTAAAAAAATATTTAAGCTACTCTTCAGCAGAGATACCACAGCAAAGTTTAAAAGTAAACTTCACAGCACATTCAAATTCTTCAACACTTCAAATTCAGCTTCCAATGAAACTTTCAAGTAACAATTGTCAAAGCTAACTCCTAACAAGCATAGATCCATAACTTCAGCCAGAAATCTAAGCCAGAATAGAGTCACAAGACAGCTGCATTTTAATTACAATTAAATACCATCATACCAAATGATGCCAAATGAGTAAATAGAAAAAAGACTTCTTTATAGTCTCTTCATCTTTGCTCAGGCCTTGTAATTGCAACCCATACAATGTGTACACCTCACTTCTGCCTCACCATCTTTCCACCTGTCTCCAGTTTATACTGTTTCTGTTAGGCAGAGCATAAGATGTTTAGATTCAGATAATCCACACAACCCCCTCAGAACATAATCTCCCTGACAACATCAGGCTGCCGAGTGATGATTGAGAATTAGCCAGTAAAAATACCAGTGCTTCACTAATTCAGAATTGCTCCATGAGACTCCACAAGTCATTGACAGAGTGGATTTTCAGATTCATTCACATCCCTTCAAGAATGTCTCAATTATGGGTCAAACAGATTAAGGCTCCTCCCCTGCCCCAAGCAGCTGAAGTAGTTGTTGCTCTTTCCTAACGTATTCCATGTAATAGTCTCATTCTCTTTTCTCCTTTTCAGGGTTCAAACTGCTACAGATCACTTGGCTAAACAGCCATAGCTCTCTAGCTTTTACTTGGAGATTGTTTCCTCCAGATCCATCATCACTGTTCTCTTCTTTGGGAGATCCCTATTTGTTTCGTTTTTCCTCTCTTGTACTCCCCACAACCACTCTAAAAGCAAACCACTCCACAGTAAAGATGGTCAGTTACCTCAAAATGGATTTCTTTCCTCGGTCTGTATAACCTAACATAGCAGAATTTCTCCACCATCACATTTATTTGTGAAAAGTCTGTACTACATCAAATACACATTTCTCCTACTGTTACAACTTTGAAGACATCCTGAACAGTAAACATTCATTAATCCATTAAATAGCATGCTTTCAGCACTAGATTCAGCAACTGTACATACAGAACCAATGCTGCTTCCAGATTACATGAAAAATTAATAAAATCCTCTTTTCTAAAGAAAAATATCTAGGAAGATAAATGACAAAAAATACTTGAGAAATTAATATCTGTAGCTAATAAAAATATAATTAGAAAGAATTATACACACAAGAAAACAGAAGTTGAAAGCTGAGAAGAACATCAATAGTTAACATTCTTCAACTCCTTGGATAAATGTAAAGGCAAAAGCATATTCATTCTTCCCTGTGTTTCTAAATCCATGTTGAGTGATATGGCCTTATTTCAAGTGGAAGTAGAAGCAGAAGTGGCACAGACATTGCTGCAGACAAATAAGCATTTCACTTCACCACAGACCAACCTAGAATTTGTTTGTTGCAAACTCCCATTGTCTTTACCAACAGGTAATACAATTGAGCTATACCTCTTTTCCATGGGAAAACCCTTTTAAGCCCCACCTGTACTGCTGGTACTCTGAATTAGCTTGTTAGTTTTATTTCTAGCAAAGTAACAGAAACAATTGGATCATTCCTTTACAGTGATGAGGAATGAAGAACTTTTTCTTTAGAAGTGTCACACATCTTACACTTTCACAAGGCCAAGGCCACTTCAAATATAGACTCCTACTGCAAATTCTTTCCTTATGGGATGCTCAGGGCCAGCACGAGGAAGGTTTGGTTGGAGTTTTTGAGTGTTTCTTTTTCTTATGCACACACAATGCAGGATAATAAGCATAAAGAGCAATAACAATGTACAAGAGAAAAACATTCTTAATTTTTAGTTCAACTTCATATACTGCTCTTCATTTACTTCAAAAATAGAGATGGATATTGTTCAGTCACAGTGAACCCAGTGACCACAGTCCATCATTAAATATAATATCAGCTACAATTTCCACTTCAGCACCAATTGAAGTATCACCTTATTACACTTTGTAAATTTCCACAAGCCCTCCAAGTTATTTTTGACATCTTTGACTCTGATCCTGCCAACACTTACACACATTATCTTAAGCATACAGAAATCTGTAGCATTATGCACAGCACACAAAGATGTACAGGCATCATTTAAAAAATGAGGACTTCTAATTGTTTAGTACAGAAGCAAACCCCTCCATACGTGATGTGTACAGGTTAGGAAAAATCACTCCAATAGCATATCTATTGTTGCTCCAAGTGTTAGCATCTCTTAAAATTCTCTCAGTACCCTTCCATCCTCCTACACATATCACCTCCTTTACATTCTCCTTAAATGCCTAAAAATAACTAGCTATGCATATGGTCTGAGCACCACAGCCCTATACCATATAGCTGGGGAAAAAATATTTTAGTTTGCATAGTTGACCTCACATCCATCATCAGAAGATATTTTTCCATGAGTTATTTCCCAGAACTTGAACATTTAGCATAGGCTGCAGATTTGGCAATTGCAAAGTTGCACACTATTTAGCAGAATAAGTTTTTTTGTTAAAAAAATTACCACATCAAACTATAAATTAACAACAAAATAAAACAAACTGTGAAAGCTTCATGTGCTTTTTCTCCCACATTGTAAAGGGATTTAAAATTATATATTTCATTTTCCTCAGTTTAAGGACTTTTTTCATTTTAGAAAGTTTTCACTGACATTAAAAACCAGTCTAAACTCATGACCTCACACAGCAACATAGCATTGTATGCCATATTCAGGAATGGGGAACTAAGCACTCATTCTTTGTTCAGCTTCAGCCACAAGGAGAAAAGCAGGAAGCACCTCGGTCAACGTGCTCTCAACATTTTTCTATCAACATTCTTACTCTAGCTAATGCTTTTTCATCTGCGCCTTCCTTGTCCCCAAGCAGGTGACTGGTACAGGGGAAGCTGAAGTATCTTTGTCAAAAGAGGTGTTTTGAGTTAGCTCAGAGCAAGGACATCCAAGTACAATGCATCTCTGGGAGCACTGCAGAAATGCTTCCCAAAGACTGCCTTCTGCTAAGGAAGTTCCCAGGTCAGTCTTGATGTCTCACCATAAAAGAGGCACACCTTCTATTTTACCCAAAGAACAATCATTTTTACTTAGACTTATCCTCCCCAGTGAGCTCCTAGCCATGAAAGCTCAGTGGGGACAGCAATGCAAACACCATTGTTGAGTCTCACTCTAGTAAAGGCTGTGCTACAGTTCTGCTGCCTTCTACAGCCAGGGCTAGAAACACAAACTGCACTTCATGGAACTAAAGCCTAAAGACTGCTACACAGAGCTTAGCACGCTGGAATAATGGCACCCTACTTCATAAAAAGAAGAGAAAAACAAAAAGGGGCAACACAACAGATGTGTGACAGCCTCCACTCATTATTTTCCCTTACCCCCCCAAAGCCACAGTCTTAAAAAAAATAAACAATTTCACTCATTTTTCATAGCCGTCTCAACCCAGCACACACCTACTGCTCAAGCCCTCATTGCACATATTTTTTAAGAGCAACTCATTAACTCTGGCAGTTTCCAGCTGGTGGGGCTCATCAGCATCACGGAGGGGCAACTGCTGGTGTTGTAGGAGACTGGGCTGCTCCCATCCCCCTTGTCCAGGCCCTCTAGGAGAAGCTGGGGCAGGCCCTCACCTTCCTTCAAGCCTTGTCCACAGCACCTCACTCCTGTGGTGTGCCTGGGGCCATCAACTATGGCCTTTGGTGGCACTGTGCCAGGCAGAGCTGGAAGGAGAGGGAGAGAACAGAGAACTTGGGCTCTCCCTGCTGCAGAGTGCTGATTTGTGCTGCCTGCCCAGGGCTGCCCGCGCTGCTGCAATGGCAGCTCACAGCTCACCCCAAAGCCTCCCTCACACCCCTGGCACGCTTCAGCTTCCAGTGTGTGGCCAGGTCTCATTGCCTCCTGAGCCCTCCCACAGAGGTGCTCAAACCACCTCACACCCCGCTGCACGTACCAGCAGATGCCAAAAGCTGTGCCATGTCAGCAGCCTCGGCCAGCATCAGCTCCCCACAGCTACTGCCTTGAGGGCTCGCTTCTCTCAGGAACGTGGAAGGCAAGAAGCCTCGCCCCAGGAATGACTTCTGCTCCAGCTACTCCCTTAAGGGGCAGTAATGTCATTTATTTTCTTTCCCCCGTGGAAAGGAGGGCAGGCCCCCCTCCTGAGCCAGCCCTGCAGGTTCAACAGCAGCAGGCTGCTCCTCCTCCCAGCCGGCTCCGGGCAGTCCCTGCTGCCCGCCCCGCAGCAGGCCTGGCTGGGGCCTGCCAGGGGCCCGGGCACCCGCCACCCCCTCAGGAGCACGGCCCGAGGACAACCCCTCCCTCAGGAGCACGGCCCGAGGGCAACCCCTCCCTCAGGAACACGGCCCCAGGACAACCCCTCCCTCAGGAGCACGGCCCGAGGACAACCCCTCCCTCAGGAACACGGTCCGAGGGCAACCCCTCCCTCAGGAACATGGCCTGGCGCTGGCCACGCTGCCCAGTGGCACCCTGTGGCATTAATGCCCCTGTAGCTTCCTTCCCGAGGAAGCCCTGGGACTCCTCACATGCCTAAATCAAACATGTGCTTAAATGTTGTAGGAACTGCATCTTGATAGAGTTTTAATTGTAAAGTTTCGGGGAATCATCTGCATTATCAGTGTTCGTCACATCAAATTCTATTTTGAAAATACGACTCGCTAGTTGAAAAGAGTTTTCCCAAATTGCTTAAAAGATTAATAAAATAATCAACTTAGCAGAGGGGAAGAAAAACCACAAACTGTTCCTGTAAGGAAATCACTTTATTGCCTATACATGTGAATGAGCTGTTTTAATGCTCAGGTTCACTGCCTCCTCTGCATTTAATCTCTTCCCTTTTATGTCCTACTCTGAATTTTTTTAAAAGACTTTCAGGCTTTTATAAAATTAATTATACAAATCATTAGTATTAAAAAGGTAATATAATGGTTTCAAGAACAAGCTTCACAGACTATCTGCATATTTAATCATCTCTGCTAATAAATTTTTAATCACTCATTGAGTTCAGGTTCTTGTCTTGAAGCTTAACTTGATAACAAACCTAGCAACTGGTAGAACTAATTGGTACAGAGTAAGTGAATAATTTATAAGAGGAAAAAGCACTGGGTGTTCTGGAGGTGTGCAGAGACCACAAGTCACAGATATTTCTGGGAGGAAGCATGAAAACAGTGGCTGATTGCAGGAATTTCGTGATACACTGCTGACATCCAGAGGCCAACAGTCAATACTGTTCACATATGTGAGCCAGGCTGTAAAGCGTGCTGTAAAGTCAGATTCATTAAGTTTTAAATATTCATGCATTTCATTAAAGTTAACATTAATTGCACTACCATACACATTGATTATGCATAGACCATAAGTGTTTAACCTCTGAAAGCTTGCAAGTATATTCAAGTAATGGGGTATGTCCTATCTTTGACGATTTCGGCTACCAAGTTGAAATTGGAAATGGAATGCATTACAGCGTGAGTACTAGAATAGTACTTTGAAATACCAGAACAGTCATAAAAATAATTGTTTTTCTAATCAAACAGAAATGCTGATGTAAGCTGTAAATTGCTTTGTCTTTTTCTAAACTAATTAAATAAAGGTAACAAATATTATGTATAAGACTTCTTAGAGACAATGCTAGATTGATTTGCAAGCCACAGCTAATAAATAGGTTTCAGCAGTTAAAACTAATTGATGAATGAGTGGCTTCTGTTTAGATGAAGATGAGTAGCTTTTAAACAACCAAAAAAAAAAGCAATTCTCTTGAAATAAGCTGATTTTAACTTAAAATGAGATACTGCAAGCCCACTATGGAATAATTCTACCCCCAGGGAAGCACAAAATGCTACAATTCTTAAACCAGGATGTAACAGACAACATTTGACAGAAATTCAATTATCCTTGCAAGATCCCACTTGTAGTTAGTTACATACATAATCCTCTTTTATTTAATGGGTTAAAGCTCTCCTTCAAAACATTTAGTTGGATGACTCAAAGACTCACTACGTTTCAAAAAATTCATCAAGTGACTTAATAAGATTGTTAAGTAAAAACACTCAGAAGTTTAAAAATGTCACTTAATGCTGCCCCTGCAACCTTAATTCCATCCGTGTATGTATACACGTTATGAAACAGCAGTGAATTAACTTTTAATCTCCTTTGAGCCAAGAAGATTTTTAGATTGGAAACTAAGGCACAAAGGGCATGCCAACAAATACAATGCTGAGCTTTAGCACAATCTCTGCACTAGCTCACATCTCGCAGAGCATACCCCTGCAGGGCTAATTACCCCAGATAGCAAGCAAGGCTTGTGCACTTATACTGCTTTTGGTTCCTCTACATGGCAAGCTCAATTCTCTCTTCCTGGCAGTGCACTGCACATAAACATTCAGAGAAGCATAACATTTTAAACCTGAAGAAAACATGAAGAGTTTTTCCAATATTATGCTTCCTACTTAGGTGTTTTGGCATCAAGTAAAGATAAAAACATATCATTTAAGTATTAAAATACCTTCCGCAAATAACACCAGTTTCTATTGTTCTATTGCTTGTTGGGTTTTTTGGGTTTTGTTTTTCCTTAAAAAAGCAGTCCATAAACATTCTTTGAGGTAGATCTAAAAGTGTCCACATTTTGTAAAGAAGCAAATGTTGGAGACAGATAGACTGGCTTGCCCAAAATAGTACTGATTTCTTCCTGAGCTGTTAACAGCTCCTGATTAGCCAATTCTCTTTGTGAAGGTGGGCACCAAAGTGTAGTATTCCTAATTAGAAGTGACAATTAACACACTGAAATTCTGTCTAAATAGCATTGCCTACACCCCCAAAGAATTTTATGGTCAGACATATCCTGGCTGATCTCATAGAAATTCCTTGCTGTTTTGTTCTGGTGGCAAGCAAGGATCTTGAAAGTCATATATCAACCAGTTGTACCCTTTAGTGTATCTGGAAAAAGTCTGGGATATCAGAATATTTGACTTTTGACAGGTGGTGTTTGGTTCTTTGCTTTTACACATTAAGACTACCTCCTTCATATTTGTTTCTTGAGTAATATTTAAACAAGGAGGTAGCCTGTGAAGTCATTTAAACACAAACCAGATTTTATTAGTTTTACTGGTTTGTTTTTTTCTGGCATAGTCACAAACAACAACAGAGTCCATGAAAGGTATATACACCATATAAAAGAGATTATGTATTCACAGCAATATTTCAGTTTAGATTTTAATTAAGAGAGCTGTCAAAAGGCAAGAGGAAATGCTTTGCAGTATAAGAAAGTTTTGAATACTTGACAGCTCAAATGTTCAAATCCCATGCTCATTAAGCAATACTTTATTTTACTTGGGTGTTATTATTATTTTGGTTTCGTTTTGTTTTTTGGTTGTTTTCAATTTCACTTGTGAAACAAAAAACTGAAAAAGCAGGCAAAGCTTCTTGATGGTTGAAGTCTCTCCACCATGTGACATAAACCCTACATTCTTTTCTTTTCGGATAGGTCCAAAGGTGACAGGTGCTCACTCACTGAGCAGTTGGCTTCTCTGCCATGCATGCATACATAAATACAAATAAAAATTACAGCGAAGCTTTCACATGTCCAAGTAGAAATGGACTACAATAGACAATAGACATTTGTCAAGAGATGATTAAAAAAAGGGATGCAGAGAATGTTTCTCCTTATTCTACGCCAACATCTGAAATAAAACTACCTGAGAAGTAATCACATTACTAAACCAAACCTGAAGAGGTTTTAATTAAAGTTATTTTTTCAGTACAATTTGAAATTATGTTTGAGGCTTAAGAGTTAAATTTATTAGACTGTAAAGATTTTTACAAAGCTTTCCTAATGTAATGAGCTTAGGCACCACATATGTTGCATCTTTGGTACACATTAGGAATAGTTGCTTTTTTAATGAGCTTTAAAAACTGCATTTGCATACCAGAGGAAAAGGTCAGTGATGTGTGGATCAAGTCGGTAAATTAAGTATCACAGTATTATGTTATTATGCTTGCCTTCCAGAGACACACAATAACAAAACCACAGGCTACAGTTACCACACTGTTCTAATGCTTCCATGTCCGTGACCTTGTCAGCTGACACATCCCGGCACTGCTGTGCCTCGGGGCCGCTGGCTCCATCTCTCGCCCAGGCCTCCTTTACCTTCTCCCCACCTCCTCCTGCAGCAGAGCAGCTGCTATGCCTGGTAGCCATGGACCTCAAGCAAGCACAGGAAGGGGGAGCTGGATTCAGTGTGACAGCCTAATCAAACACTGCTTTCACTCCAGCCTTTACCCTTTGTAAAGATACCCAGGACAATGTCCTGAATCCCCGTAACAAGATCAAATCTTTCGGACAGCAAAGCATCAGGATGGGGATGCCTCCTTCCCAAGTATCATTCCACTCGAGTTTTTGTTCAAGGATACAGTGGTATCAACTCTCTTTCAAAACATAAATACCAAAATTTGTTCTAATGCTGTGGTCCAAAATTTGACTTGGTCTACTGGCACAGCTCTTTTTAGCTGGAATGTTAGATACTTAGTCATCTGTAAAGATTGCTTAACTGGTAGCTAAATTGACATTTTTATTTTATAATAAATAATAAAAATAATCTAGGAACTGACTATAAATAAACTTTCCTGAGGTTTTCAGCAAAGTCCATTGGACTTACCTTTATATTTAAGTATTGTGAATTATTGATAATTTACAACTATTAGAACATTACTTTTATTTTTTAAGGGCAATTGAAATTGTTTCCTTCCTCAGCTGTGCAAAGATCCACAGTACTTAACAGGTCTTTCTGCCTCTCTTTGTGTCAGAGATAATAGGTATACACTAAACCACATTATGCACTCCATAATAATTATGCATGTTTATACATTTCACAGGCAAGTAAGTGACAGTCCAGCTCTGTATGAAGATGTCACAGATTAGATTAGTCATTAGATTAGAGAAAAAAATCCTTTAAAATATTACAACAAGAACAGCACAACTCAATACAACTGAGCAGTTATAAGTGGTTTTAATGATTTTTCACATTTTGGATATGATAATCCTCAAAGTAGCATTCAAAAATATAGTGCAAAATATTTATTCATTTTATTTACAAATAAAATGTGCAGTTCAGCTTCTGATCCTTGCCACAGTAAATGTTATTCTTTTATGTGATGAACAGAAATTATGAGAAACATTTATAGAGAAAAAAGTTAATTTTAAACCTTAGAACAAAGATCTTCATTTATATTTTTATAGGAGTTACACAATATTTTTCAAAACTGTTTTCAATTGAAAAGAAAACCCAGAAAGTCCAAGACAACACTAAAGAATTACATAGGAAAGAATGGTTTTTCAAAACCATTAAGTTAATTTTGCTGTGACAATCACAAAGCAAAGTTCTTATCTACATAGAATATAAATTTTTTTTTTTCAGCTTAAACATAGAATCTTTACAATGTAATGGGTTTTCCCCCTCCTTTTTGCTATACAAATTGCCTTTGGGGGAAAAAGTATACCAGTATCTTCCTTTCCCTCTGATGAAACAACAAATGCTTTGGTTAAAGAGCAATCCGTGCACAATAGTGTTTTAACTTGCAAGGCAGTACTCCTTTATTAAGTTGATAGAATTCCACTAGCTGGATGAGATCAGTAAATCTGGTATGACCGTCATCAAGGGTATAGAATAGCTTCCCATCATCTTCCAACTGTAAAAATTGAAAAACAAGATTCAATAAAATCCTCTTTTGCTACTTTTTTTTTTTTTTTTTCTGACTGGAATACTTGTTTGAGAAATGTTCTTGCAGACCAACATATTCATAATGTTACAACTACTGTGAGCAGAAAAAATACAGTGATCATTTACACAGCATTAAAATCTAAAGAAAATATTTTAAGATTTTTTTAAAAAAGACCAATAGGAAAACAATGTATTATTTGACTTCAGGTACACACCACAAAGGAAAGAACAGTTAAATAAGTATAGGAATACTCTTTCTAGTATTCCTATATAGCAGTAACAATACTACTTCATGCCTTTGATTTGGAATGATAGTTGGGGTTAATACCAACCCTGAGCTCTTACAGAGCGACATGAAGCAACCATGTTTGAAATTACTCATAGATTTCAACCTTTTCTCCATTCACTTCCATGATTTTCTATCACTTTTGTAAGGTGTGATGAGGCTACACACCAGTGCAGTGGTGTGCTGGGTAGTATTAGCTACACAAGACACTACCCACCACAAGAGTGACATGCTTGGTCTAGCAGTTCTTTGTTGCAGGAGAAAGAATTTGGAGCTGCAGCTCCAAACACGTATTAGCCCAGAAGAGAAAGAAGAAACTTCAACAGGTACACTGAAAGATTCCTTTTGACTTTTAGACGCTTAAAAATTAGCAATCACTGTTTCCCTCTTCTAAGTTACTGAATGTTAGCTCTTGCACAATTTGGATTGCACTGCTAACTATGTAATTTCTTCATTTAGTTCCTCTACTGCTGATATGTCTAATATCAAGAGGAGTAGTGAAGTGGTGACTAATTGGTATTCATGTAAATATAGGGTGAAAAAATCTATTTAAACTATTTTTAAAACGAAAAGGGAAAAAAGATACTTTACAAGATTGAAAGAGTAGTGAAGAGAGGATCCTGAAGTAGGGCTAGCACAGAGTAGCAGATGGTGTGCTAGGGAAAGATGCAACTACCCGACTTGAATACAGGGGAAGGGAGAAGATATAATTAGCTGTCTTACCTGTAATTAAGAAGTTTTATCTGAAGCAGCTGTTGAACTGCTTATGACTCCTGGTTATTCTACCCCTTTCTACCATGACTGGAAGTAGTTTTTAATTTCCTTATTCTCAAACTTTGGTCAAACCAGGTCAAACTCTGCTAGTTAAGGAATTACCAATGTGAGAATGTGTGAACTCCTGTGCTCCAGCCAAAAACCTGAAAACGGATTATCATTTATTGGACTTTCTTTATGCATGCAATTTTCCTGCCAACACACTGCAGGCAAGGAGAGTTAACAATTCAAATGTCTGTATCCTCCTAACAAGTTAATTCTAAACCTTGAAATGAGTATCAGACAGATTGCTAATTCTAAAGTTACCGATATTTTGCAAAGTAAAACTTGAAGTATCAAAGTTCTGCGGCCCAAGAAGCTAGCACCTTCTGCAAGCTAAGATGGGTGTTATGAGAAAACATTTATTAGAAAAAGACAGTCCCAGAACTGTGCTTCAACTCTTCATCTTTCATATGGATGAAATTTCAGGATAGAATCCATTGAAGTGAACTTGCATCAGCTCAGAGTATAAAGGCTGAAAAATATCTTTAAACAAACAAGCTCTCCAATTTTCACAGTACAGGATCCCAAATGTATCCCAAAGGTTTCCTTCTGAACTTGTTACAATCAATTCCCAACCACCCACCAGCAATACCTGTTGCACAGGTTGCCAATGTTAACACGAGGCACCTGTTTACATGGGAGAGGCATGAACTAGCAGGCTGCATACCCTTTCTAAAAGGAGACATTTTTAAGTGCAGCATAACCTGAAGCAACCTAAAATACAAGAGAAAAATAATTCATTTAGAGATTGAATTGTTTTTACCTTTTAAAAAGGCTTTGTAAATGACATTTATTTGTTTACATTTAGTAAGAAAACTTGCCTTTACAATGGCTGGAAACAGGTAAGAGTTTAGAACAGTAGAATTTGAAATTCAAAGAGATAACTTTGATCTTCAACTAATAAGCTATGAATTTACTACAGTAATACAAAATGCCTTGTTTCTCTAGAAAATGATTACTTCATTTAGATCAGCAACACCTGGAACCAAAACCCTTCCTCCCTTAAACACAATTTTCTGAAATCTTTAAAGAGCACTGTTCTAACAAAAACAGAGCACATTTAAGTCAGGGTATTAAGAATGGAATGAGGGTACTGAATGCAACCAGAAACTGACAGAAAGAAACTGAAATATGCCAATATTTGGGGACAACAGCTTCCATGATGACACACTCCCTCTGGATTAAGCTGTTCTCATCACGATTTTTTTTTTTTTCTGGCTACTAGCATAGGAGAAATTGCTTTACTTAAAAAAACAATTCAAAAATATTTCCTTCAAGTAAGTCAAGTTTTGCAATGAAGTGATACAGGTCTTCTCAATGGACAGCATGGAAAATGTGACCCAAGTCTGTAGACAACTATATCAAAACTAAGAATTCCTGGTTCCTCCAAAGATCCCACAACAGGAGAGAAAGGTTTTAGCACATTCTTACGAAGAAAAGAAGAGAATCATTCATCTCAGAGGAAACTGAAGATAACAGCAGTGTCCTGCTACACCTGTGCTTAGAGAAGAGAGGGTCTATTTCCTGATACAGAAAGGGAAAGTGGTCCCTTAAATTTGAGAGTTAAAGGACATCCCAAAGAAGTAGAATAATACACTCTTCGTATGAGGTTTAGAAGGTTTTCTAAACCACACAACAATTATAGCAAAGTAAATACTAGAAGTGACTACAGTCAATGAATGCACAGAGATCTTAAACCTGGGATTCTTATCAAGGATTATATGTTGATGATCCCATTGGATCCAGTGCATAAGTATCACTTTTGGATGAAGGAGTCCTCCATATTCTGTACCTAAACACAACAAAATCCTGGACAATTCTTATAGCTAATCTGATCAACTTCTTTCCTCCTCCCAAATAATGCTTCAGTTTTACTCTACATGAACTTTTTTTAGTAGAGGATATCAGCTACAAGCCCTAGGTAAGGCATACAGAAATTTGATGAATGATCAGAGAGAATCAACAGACAAAGAAAAAAAAATAGTGCCACTTGACTAATTTCTACTGATAAGCAGCAGAATCTGCTAGAAACTTCAGCAGGAAGATACATGGAGGCTAGAGTATTATGTGGTGTGGAAGAAAGGTTCTTGTAAAGAGAGATAAAAAAGTTCTGGGTCTGCTCGGTTATGTCAAGCATCTGTGGCCAAAACACAAAATGCTCAATTATTTCTCAACTCAAGAGATGCAGCATGTAAAGAAATCTACATAAACCATCTCATGAGAGAGTGGAAGCAACGGGGATGGCTAACCATTCTGGCAGGATAACTGGACAGTATGTTCAATGAAAACTAACAGAAATATGATTTCAGCTTAGTAACTTCCAGCTTGCCAATAAAGCAGCTGCACTAGATAATGTTTTTTGTTTGTTTTGGTTGTTTTGTTTTTTTTGTTTTTTGTTTTTTTTTTTGTTCCCCTGAAGAAGACCTGTACATGAATATACCACAGTAACAAGAGAGGTCAACAGAGTATGTCTAACTACAAATATTGAAACTATCCTTAACAGAAGACTCAGTGAGATATGGACACACGAGGAAGGCAGTTCAAAACAGATGACTTAGAAATTGTGTACATACTGAAAAGTAAAAGGAAACATGAACTCTATTAATACATGATTTTCATGCCATCAGGGTTGCTTCTATTCCAGTTGAAACAGATTTGTTTAGTTTTTCAAGAAACTTTTTAGGATTTCATAATACTAGTCAAGCTGTAGAACAAATCAAGCAGCAAAGCTCAAAAGTGTTCAACTCTACTAAAGAATACTAATTATATTTAGTGATACAAGTATGATGTTTACATCTCCCATAAAACGGCAAAAGAAGAAAAAATTCATCCATATTCTACACAGTTATTCAATTGTTTGGTTTTACAACTCCATATATAAACTGAAAAAACTTACTTACTGGTACAATTTGAAAATGTTTTATTTTTAATCCATGACTCAGTGACAATACAAATGTTTTGGGGTTACTTTGGCTATCACGTACCAGGAATACCCTAGAAGAGATTGAAAAATTTCAAAGTAAGAACATTTAAAATCCTTTTATAAACATCCAGTTAAAACCATTCTAAATTCATTACAGCAAGTATTAGTGAAAAGCATAAATAATATCAATTATGTAAGTTAAGCTTTTAATCAGTATTTCTTTGCAAATGTGTCACTGGGAATACTTTCTCTTAAGTTCTTCTTCACCTTGTCTATTATGTGAAAAACATGCATTCTCAGAATAAATGACACTGTAGGCGTTAGTTTTTACACTGCATAGAATTACAATACATTTCTTCAGACAGAAAAGCACCCTCAAAGTTTGTGCTTTGAACAAAATTTTTCTTTGGACTATGACAAGAGAAAACTTGAATTTTCTAAATCACAAGCATTATAAGTAAAATTCAAAAGGTAGTTCAATAGGAATTTTACAGAAAAGGTAATGCAAGGCACACCAGAATGTTTTTCACATCTGGCCAATCCTCATAAATGCACTCTCATTTCTGCACAGCAGCAAAATTCCCAACAAGACAGAGCTACACTCTGCTTGCTTTATGGAATGATTATTCACATCATGACACTCTGAATGGCCAACAGTGCCACTGCAACTGAACTTCACTGATGGCTTATTCCAGCCTGAAGGTGGACAAACATAACTTTGCCATAGTCCTGGTAGAATAATTTGGTAAAGACAAAGGATGATTACCAGCATGAGACAGTTTTCATTTAATCACCTGGTATGGAATATTGGCAGAGAACAGTTTGGAGAACTGGGGAAGAACCTGGTAGATAGCTTTGGAGTGGAGAGAGTCTGAACTGTTTGTACTGTGCAGGTCTGGAACAGATATAGCTGGCCAATGTACCAAAGAAGGGAAATGGAGGGACAGCCACTGGCAAGCATGCTCCTCTTTCAGGACAGAAAAGAAATGGGCAAAATGGACTTGCAGGTTTCAATCAAGCAAGCATTAGAGAGCACTTAATCATAACTGTTTGCTCCACCACACACTAGAAATGAGAGCCCGGGGACTACACGAGAAGAAAGAATTTCAAGGGAAAAAAAAAAAAAAAAACAGCCAAAGGTTGGCAATGGATTTTCACTGACTTCCAGAATGGATTCAAAGTACTAATTTCATTCTCAAAGTTTTTAAGAGTTCTGTTTTTACATAGTAAGAAAATTCCTGGAATTAATAAATTTGGAGTCCATACCCGTTACCATTTCTGTCAAAATGCCTGTGCAGCAGCGTAGCTCGGAGTCCCGTTAGTAGCACAGCTCCTCCCGAGGGCTGCTGCCAGCCCAGCGCTCGGCTCGGCTCGGCTCGGCTCGGCTCGGGCAGGGGAGCGAGCGGCGGCTCCGCTCAAAGCGGCTCGCTCCCACCACCTAGCGGGCTCGCACCCTCCCCACGCGGGACTCGAGCCACGCTGCTCACAGCAGTCACCACACATCCTGTGCACTAACTTAGTTTATATGCTTGTCATCAATGACTGGCACTTCGTTTTCTTCAGAAAAATGACACTGTAGGAATGCACCGCTTTTCAGATACCTAAAATGGGGTTTCTACACCCAGTTACTAGGATCCACATTAAATGATAAACAATGTAATCACTTTTATTGGTTCTCATTCATCAGTTCTTTTAAAGTACATTTTCTTACTTCTTTCCTAGTTTTACCACAAATATAAGGAACATTTCTTCTTCAGATAAAAAGATCTTCATTATTTTCTAAAATAATCACAATTACCTACTTTACCTACTTTAGTTGTCAAAGAACCTTTAAAATTTTTATTATGAAGAAAGGGCTGTAGTTCACAGACTCTCAGAAATGTTAGCTGAAAAGAGCTTTTTAGACATGCTGGATGACTCCAGTCAACTTCTCCCTTATGAACTTCCCTGAATGACGAGCTGGACCTTTTCATGGGCCTGTTGGTAATGCTCTTATCCCTTTCATCAACCAGATGCTGATCAGTTTGCAATCCCATCAACCATTTATTGCTGAAAAGTCTATTCAAATATACTTTAGGGGGTAAAATACAAAATCTACAATATTACCATGTGAACCTTTTTAAGAAAGTTGGTTTAACACCTGATCCAAACACTTTCTTCCTTCATAACATGCCTTAAGATTGTTGTTGTTATTGGATTAATAATTATTAGTTATTATATAATTAATAATAATAATAATTCTGTTATTGGATTATCCAAATACTAAAACTACTATAGTTAATTTATATAACTGCCTCCTTGTCTTCTAAAAGCCATCATAGAAAACATATTTGTTGATACATACAGTATTAGAGACACCCAACTCCCTTGTCATACATGCATGAGAACTCCTTGCTCAGAATCACCTTAAAAGGCTCAATACGAATTATTTTCTCTGCCCTCACTCCCAGAAACTAAAGCCTTATTTTTTCCATTAAAAATGGTTATATTTCTGGTGATAATTCATGATTTCAGCTCATCAAAGTAATGTCACATGAAGTCATGTGTTCATTACTTCACTGTAACTCCTGAATATGTATCTGACAGCATACGAGCACTCCTACTACCAGTGTTCTAAATAATTCTAGATAGTCCACACAAAAGTATCATCCTCCTCAAAATCCCACTGCACAGCTATGGATGGCTCCAAGAATATAACAGAAACAAAACTGTACTAAACCAGTGCTAGCAAGGTATGCACTTTCTCATTTCAGTGTGTGTGTAAGATATACACTGGAAGATGCATCCGGCCTAGACTGACATCCTGTTCAGAAATACATGTTGGATTCATCCCCATGTCCTGTCCCACTCTTCTAACAAATGCAAAAAAAATGCAGAGCACAGAACCAGCTTCAAGATGATAAGTCAAGCTTAAAAACAAGACCCCAGAAATAAACAAACAAACAAAACCCAAAAGTGGAAGTCCAATTAACCATCCCTGTGCTGGGTTTGTCTCCCTTTTGTTCTCTTCACGTTTTTTTTTTTTCCCTAGAGCCCTTTATGTAGATGTAGAAAACAATATTACAACATACTTAATCTAAAACTGAAGGAATTCAACCAGCAATCTGCTGATCCAGGTACTTAACTGGAAACAGACTCAAAGAAACAGATTTTTATGGAATTACTCATTGAATGAAGGAGGCCCAAGTTTACATTTAATACAGGACTAAGGATAAAATTGCAGGAATGAAAAGCAGGAGGATTTGAACATAAAATACCTACTTGCTTTGTCATTTTTTTAAATTAATATTTAAATGAAATATTTAAAAAATTAAAGTCTTATCCTAATGTTTACTGTTTACTGTTAAAGGATGACACAATTTTTAGTCAATTCCTGAGAAAAAACCATACTTTTTTTCAATGACTGTCCCAGCACAGCTCAACTTAGAATACTGCTTTCAGGCTTTCTTTCATTCTTTCATCACTAATAGAGATACAGAAGAGTGGTGCCAAGGCTGACAGCTCCAGAGAATCCTGTGCAAAGATACAGCTCTAGTGCTTGGCTCAGAACAGACATAAGTAATCGGTCAGTGACAGAATCGAAGTCTTAGATCACCACTTCATGGTTTCCAAATGATATAAAATAGGAACTAACTGATCCCCAGACAGCCCTGTATAAAAGAATTTTTATTCCTATTAGGCAAGTGCAAACTCCTTCTTCCACCTCCCTCCCGTAAGAGGCACATGAAAATAGGAGTTGTTGGCTAGAAACATGTCTCAGGGAAGCTACGTAAAGAATTAACTTACCCATCTACAAGTCCATGCTGCAAAATAAGTCTCTGAGCCTCTTCTCTAGAGATTTTATGATGAAACCATGACTGAGATCTGTGTATAGCTGTAGAAAAAATGATCAGTGAAAAAACATTTTGCCTTTATTGAAAGAACCAGTCATTGCATTTCTCTGGCAAGGAATTAACTCACACATACCCATGTTAGACATGGCAATAGGACTACCATGTGAGTTGAGTCGGAGACACCCTCTCCTCTGTATGAGAGAGAAGCAAAAACATGACTTCAAAGCTCTTTTGTTAAAAAACCCCAAACAGACCAAAAAAAACCCACCAAAACTAGAAAATACTATTCTGATAAATCAAAGGTATTTATACCCGCCATGCTAATCCTTCTTCAACTGCAACTGAAAGGGCTTCTGTTGGATTTTCTATAATTCGGCTTCTGTGTCCTGAGAAATCCATTGCTACTAAAGAATTTTCTGAAATGCTTCTCTGCAACAAAGAAAAATAAATTTAGCTTGCTCACTTTTTACAAGATTCATCATTTAAAAGCAAGCTTCTGAGAAAACATTATGTTTTGTAAGTGATATTTCAAGTATTGGCAGTGTTTCTCATCAGAGCCAAACTCATTTTACCCTAGGGAGCATTTATAATTCCAGTATGCTGCTGCAAAGCTCAATTTTACAGTCTGGCAGGACAGACCATCTTTTTGCATTACTGCAATGGATGACAAATACATCACTTTACCATAAATTGTGTTTATATTTTTAACTATAACTAGCCCTTTCCATGTCAAAACAAGTCAGGAAACTGTTATTAAGATGTCCAAGTAACAGGGAAAAAAAGTTAAAACACAAAATTATTATACATAATGATCCAATTAAAAATATTCAAAATATTTCATTAGAAATATGTCGGACTTATACGTTTGCTATATAAATTTTCATTCAGATTACCATATTTAAGCATTGAAAACAGCAATTTCTATGGAGTATAACTTCTATTTTAATACAACCCTTCTAACGCTAATCACAGACTCAATAACTGCAGCATCTGTTACAAAAACTGCTTGTTTTTTTTCTCTCAGTGAAGATCAATTTTGTAACAACTGATTAAGAACACTGAGGTTTGACAAAACAGTCCTAAAAATCACCAAAATGTTTCTCAGAAACCAAGGTTTACAAAATCAGGTTTTATAAGAATTGTGACGGCTCAAATGTTGGCAGGCACTGGAATATCTAATAAATAAAAGAGCATTCTAGCACTCTATAAGTTAAAGCAACATCTGGACACAAGAGGCCCAGATTTCTGTAGGGTTAGCAAAGCTTCCCAGTCCAAAACCAGAGCAACTCTGGTTTTTTGGGGTTTTTGGGGGTTTTTTTGCTTGGTTACAAGCATGAATATAACTAAAAATGGAAGACAGCAACTCTGTAGTTCACTGTAGTTCTTGACACTGTAGACTAAGGTCTATCTGAGTAAATGTAACCTGTAAAGAACTTTGCAAAAGTCAAAAAAAAAATAAGGGTAAATTAATATAAAATGTTTGCCTCTAGCAGGGTGGAGGGAACTCTTTGTAGCTGACATGGTTGAGAAAATGAGGAATGTGAAACGTGGAAGTGACTTCCTTGTGAAGTATGTTCACTAGCGTGTGCACTTAATCCGCGATTATTCAATTTGCTGTTTTATTCATGAATTACACAGGAGTAGAAAAACAGTGCCATTGTCAGCAGTGGGTATAGATTCTGCCTGTTGGAAGCTATGGGAACTAAAATGCACACAACAGTGAAAGAGGAGAGAATCAGTAGTAGCTCCCTGATCCATCATAAGAGCAGCAGCTGGCTAGTGCAGTAGCTTCACATAACACAAACTAAGGCACAGGCAGCATATTAAGCACATGCTTAATAAGCCATGCTTATTAGCAAGATCACTGAAAAGTACTTTTCTGAATACCTGTGATAGCAAATGCATTTTTAGGCATTTTATCAGCAAGAACTATAATAAGAGCTAAAAAATTCACCATAAAATCATTGTCACAGATCTTGGCAATAAGTAATTTTTATCCAATTTAGCCAAAAACAAAACATAAAAAGGATATAAATCACCCATGAAAAAGTCTGAAATCAAAGGACTCATAAAGAGCTGGGATAATGTAAGATATTAAGAAATGGACAACCTCATCCAATCCCTACTATCTGACTGAGAAGATGGACACAATATCTAGTAAAGGCTGTTTTTTCTCCAAAACAGGGCAGACCATCTGCCAAATTATGGTTTTCCCCCAAAGTCCAGTCAGTATTACACCAGCTCAAATTCATCTCAAGTATTAATATTTTATATTTTTTTTTAAAAAATTAAAAGAGGAAGTATACCAAAAAGGATTTGTTACAACCTTCTTTTTCATCAGCATGTGTAACCTTAAACACTTTGCTTCTCTTTTAATGCATTTATGGTCCTGCTGCTTTGTTTTTAAAATCTTCTTTCCATTTAACAGTAATAAGCCAATGAACTCCCAAAATACTGAATATTTCACAAAGAGAAAGCCTTTTAACTCATTTGTTCTAAGTAAGGAAATTAATTAATTAGCTCTCTAGTCAATCCTGGCAGCCCTAAATATTTCGGCAAGCGTTGGCACATGCAAGGTTTCGAAGGAGCAGGTCAGTAGTGTAACTGACACAAGTTCTTCAAAAGAGCACAATGGCAGAAACATGAATGTATTCATGGAGCTACTGTGGGACATACCATAGGTGTTATATTCAAAGGGCTGCAGCCACTTCTACCTTGATATGGTTGCATGTAATTCTGATACAGCTGCATCCCATACTAAAACCAGAAAATAATATGGTTAGCATTTTAAATTATAAACCTAAGCCAAGTAAGGTTTTTTCCAGATGAAAAAGATTGCACACGCTTATTTTTACCATTAAGAAACAGGGACAAAAGCTGTTAGGCTAAGGAAATGTACATCATCATTGTTGCTGGTGCCTTTATAAATGTACACTTTGCATTAAATAGTACCCATTTAATATACCAACTGGCCTGTTCCTATTTTGTCACAAACAGTCACATTTTAAAAATATTAAAGTTTCCTTCTTGTGTATTTTTGTCACTTTGTTCAACATTACTCAGCAATCTCACTGAATTCAACATTGTTACACAGAAGCATATGCTTAATGTCAAATATTTTCAGGACTGAGGGACTGTTCTGTCCCCTACAATAATTTCAGGATTTGGTCTCTCTCTTCTTGTGAAGATGAAAAAAAAAAAAAAGATTTCAAAGTAAAAAATTGATATTGCTATTGCATAGGAACCTAATACTCACAGCATCAAAATATCACATAGCACACTTAAGCAAGAAGTTAACTCCACACAGAAAAATTACCTTGAGTAACCTAATTGCTGTCATCCAACAGGTCCTACTTTGTTCATCGTCTGCACAGAGCTGTTTCAGGTCTCTGGTTCCTCCTGATTTGTTAGGCTAGAAGGCCACAGCACATTTTTTTAGCATTAAAGCATATCTTGAAGATAATACCTGTTGAAATAAAAGCCACTAATTCTCCTATTTTATAATAGACAGCTGAATATTGCTTTCATAGCCTTAAAGAAACTTAAGCTTACCTAAAAACTGTGGCTTGCTTTAATATGTATCAGAATAATAAGCTTGTACCTTAAAGCAGAATCCATAGTTTGTTGGTGCTCCAGAAATCTTTTTGCCTGTTAAAGACATGTACATATCACTATTGCTGAATTCACAGAAAAACTGCAGATGCCTTGGCTCCTAAAAAGAAAAGTAATGTAATACAGTTAGACTACTTTTAGCCAGCCTCACCAGATAAGAAACTTGGAAGAATACAGTAGTTATCCTGTTCCAAAATACCGTCTTACAAACTGCAGTTTTAACCATGACATCATGAAATCTAAAAAGAGGCAACTCAATATTCATTTCATAATGCACAGGAAAAAGAAATCAAATCAGTTAAAGAGTTTATTCTTCCAGAGGAGAAAAATACCCCAGACTACAAGTTATGTAATTTCTGAGAAAACTTCCACTAGATTCAAGCAATAATAAAATTAGTATAGGAGGCAAATTTTGAGAGCAGTATGCATTTCTAACATCAAAAACAAAATAAACTTTCATAAACTGAAAAACAACATACTGTTATAATTATTGCCCAGTACCATTTCTAACCATTATCTCTACCCACTAAGTTAATTATGTCAAGGAAGCAAACAAAAGAAATTTGCCAAAGGATACAAACCAGCTCAATGAAAACTTTGACAGGTAATTACAGAAAATCCAAAACATGAATAAACATTGGTTTGAGTAGTTTATGTAAAAGGTTTCTCAACTCCAGTGTTTAATATGATAAGGCTTAAAGTACCACCACCAAAAATTTGAACTACTAAAATGAAAAAATGTCCAGTGACAAATTTTGAGAATTCTCGAATTTATCTTGTAAAAATTATTATTTTATATAATTAATTACTATATTCACTTTTCAGAACATTTACTTATACTTCAGAAATTTAACTACTATTTGAAAATTCATTTTAACAGGGTACCCTGTTATGAGAAATACCAACCAGAATGAAACAAACTTACCAGGCAAAAAGAAATCAGAGTTTCTAAGACAACATCTTCTCAGTTTTGTATCTCCATATTTCTCTAGATTTTACCTATAATAACTAGATTTATTTTTTCTTTTTTTATCACTCTAATTATTTGGTTATAAATGTTGATTGTTATTGTTACAACAAATTATAAAATACATACATATTTGCTCTGACTTCACAGTTCTTGCTCTCTGTCTCTTTTTTTTTCCCCCTTACCTTAGATGTACCTTTAGTGGAAAAATAAAGGCCAGATCTTCTCAAAAGAAAGTACAATTTTTTCCATGATTTTTTCCCCTGCTCCTTTGCATGCAAATAACCATGAATCTCAGGATATGTGCTGGAGCTAAGGAACATCTGAAAGAAAGTATCAGACATGCATTTTTCTTTTCCTCTGAAACCAGCTTTGTGTTTTATTAACATAGTCAGGGCAAAGGGGGGATAACTCCTAAGTACACTATCACACCACAGTAATTCAGTTATGATCACATCTAATCCCATCAACAGCACCTCTCATTTAAGGCATGTAAGAATGTTACATAACTCCCAAGGTATGCTAAGCAAGTTACATATTTATATGGAACCATATGGTTTGAAATGAGAGCATTACTTCTGCAATATGTGAACTTCTGCAACTAAACCAGTGTAAGAAGTACTGATCCCATACCTCAGACCCTATTTATATAAAACTGCTAATCAGTGCTAACATCAGAAAAAAAAAAATTGCGTCCCTCCCCATACCCACCATGTTACAAACCAGAGAAATTAACTGACCTGAGTTAAAATTAATTCAGCAAACCACAAACTCTGAATTACAAAATCATGCAGGTCAGGCAGATATCAGCATTTTCAAAAGGAGGGAATAAAGGGCTCTGCACCTGAAAGGTGCTTAAGGAGGAGCTTTAGTTGAACAAAAACCAGAGAGACTGGGCCAATCCCCAAGACAGCTCCTGCCTCTACTCAGGATATTCAGTGACTTCCCTTCAGCCATTTCATCAGACATTGCTGGAGTGCAACACAGCTCTTCTCTTCCTGAGGTTTTGACAGCTCTACTCAGTCTTGCTGCAAAAGTACCCACTAAAAGTGAGCAACCATGTTAACTTTACTCTAATTCCATGTAATGCATTCATTTTTATCACTCTTCTTCCAATAACACTACTCAGAACTACGACTCTAAACATATTAACCCAGAATTCTTCTATTTCCATATATGCCACAGAATCTGTTATTTCTGAGCTCTTCAAGGAGCCCTGCCCCAGGACTGGTCTGTGGTATCATAAATTCTGTCAAGGCTTATACATAGGTATGGCACAAAGGATTTTCTGGTCCATATCTGCAGTTTTCATTGCTGAATTTTCCTCTTACACACCTTTATTTCCAGAAAATCCTATCTGAGGAGTGAAACAACAGATTACAAGGCAAGAGATGGACTGGGCAGTACTGGACTCCAGCAGAATGAAAAAGTGAACAGCACACCAAGTTCTCTGGCCACTAAATAATACAGTCCAACCAAGATATACAAGGTTTCTTTGACTTCTATTGTTTTCCTTCCTTGCAGTGAGATGCACGAGTACCAGCTGCAGACCATCCTGAGCTGGTGTGAATGCAGTAACACAAGCAGGGCTCCTCCACTGGCCAGGGCAGTGCCCCAGCCCATCACCAGGACTGCATTATGAGCAGCTTCACTGCTATTCACCTGAACAGTTCAATTACAGTCAGCCTAGGTACATCTATCTACACATGCTGCTGGCACACAGCTGTGTGCAAATGCAGTTAAAGCTATTTTAGCCACACTGAAGCAGATGGGTAGGTCTTGGTACATGTTCCAGCTGTTCATCTTCCCTTTTGCCATGTACTAACAGGTTCACTGGTGGGAAATATGCAGGCTGAACTGAAAAAGTATGCAATCCATAAACAAAGACAAATTAAAGCCTTAAGAAAATCTAAACAAGCCAATGTATGCAAAAACAAAAGAGCATCTTTTTCGGCTTTAATGTCTCTGCTGAAACTAAAAGGAGTGGTTGGCTTCCTGCCTGCACAAGTGTCTTCCCCAGGATTTCTGCCATAAGAGCTTCAAATCAGAAATGCTGTCATGAAAAACACTTCTCTTACTCAGCAGACCAAAGTGGAGGAGCAATACAATGCTAAGCTTCGACAGTCACTGTTGTACCCATGCTATCAATTAAAATAAAGTAGCAGTAATGCTAGGAAAAAGGCAATCTTAAATCCATCTTTTCCTTTCTAAGGAAAGACAGCTGAGGACTGTGTGAGAAAATAGAACATGAACAAGCTGTAGTCAAAACCATTAACTGTCAGAAGGATGAGCAGTAAAAATATTTCAGAGTGAGAACTGAATGTCTATAATAAATGCCAAAAATGAATTATAGTAGGAAAGAAAATTTCCTTGGGTTGTTTTTTGTTTCAGGTTGGTTTTTGTTGGGTTTTTTTTGCTGCCCTTTGTTTTGTTGGATTTTTTTTAATGGAGGTACATACAAGTTTGTTATAGGAGGGAATGGATCCCTGTTTATACAGACAAAAATAAGAAAAATCCTTAGTACTGGAAGAAGAGAGGAGAGCTAACTGATAGTATACTGCAGACAGGGAGTACTGGTCACACAATATGCAGAAATAAACTTGCACCCTCTTCCCCACACAGTGAAATATAAACCCTGATAAGTAGAGTGGTGTCAAATGCCACCATGTCCTTCAGATACTGATATAGACAGCACTAAGGAGTTGAAACATATGCAGTGTTTCGGGGAGTTAAAGAAGCCATCATTATACCAGACTTTGTGAATTATGTTGAATTTGATAACTGATTTCTTCGAAGATGTGATGACAGCTAGCCATGATCCAGACCAATACTACTGGGAATGAGCTGGATTTTTACCCCAAACCTGCTGAAAAAATTTGGGATCACCAAGTAATTCTAGTGAAGAATTGATTCTGAATCTTAATATTGTCCCCTATAGACTTCAGTCCACCTGAAAGGTTTAGACTGGGAAGCCAACAAAACCTAGAGTGGAATACAGAGTAAGGCAATGGGGAGATTAAAACAACATCCAGGAGATCAGCAAGAGACTGAAATTCAGTGAGGGTCTGTTTCAGCCTGAAGCCTGGAATGGCAGTCATGTGAGAAACTGGTTAGGGAAAGAGGGACTTGCTATGGCAGAGAGATTAAAGAAATGAAAGCCTGGCTCTTAATAATGATCTTAAAACTGTCATACTATGTTAATTTTTGACATATTTTAAAACATCCAATTTGCAAAAATAGCCTAAAGCAAGTTCCAAATGACCCAGACTTCCTGCTACTACACATGCACATACAGCATTGTGTCTCAGAGCTGCTATTCCCTGACACACCTCTTCTGTAGGCTAAAGATCTTCATGGCAGCAATTAAATTCCTCTTTGCTATACACAGACACTCAGTATATCCCAGACCATGCTAAATGGATAGGAGACTCATGAACTTCTCTTTCATTTTTGTGGCTTTGTTCTATAAAGATGTTCTGATTCAAAATCATCAGCCAAAATACTTACTCTTCCACTTTCAGTAAGAGTTAAGAAAAACAGGCATTGAAAACATTTTACTTGCTTACAGCTCAATCTACAAAAGGATGTCAAAGTATCAGAAATGATTTTTTAATCACTTGTAAGCATTGAATTGTCAAACTAATGTCTCTTTTGATACTTAACCAAGCACATCACAAATAATAATGCAGCCCATTAACTTGTCTTAATGAAAGTTTCCAAGGAGATAGTGACTCACTGTAAACAATTTACCCAACAGTTTCTGCTGAAATGTGCACAATGGCTGCACAATCCACCAAGGTATTCTCTACTTCGGGCTTATTAAGTTTTATTTGATGAAACACAATTAAGCATACAATGCAACACAAAATAGCAACAGAGGAGAGTTTTCAACGTGTTTTTCAAGCTACCAAAATGGCAAGTAACTACATATATATTTAGAATGATCTCAATCTTACCTATCAGCTTTAAACATATTCTAGATCTCACAAGATGGGCTTAAAGAAGTTCTGCACAAGAATATATGGCAAACAGTTCTCTTATAAAAGTCTTCATTATTTTTTGAACATTTGTGAGGAAAAATATAAAATTCTATTAACACAGGGGACAGAATTTTCTAAACTAAATGTTTATGCTAGACTGCAAGATCTGTATTATGTAGGTGGCAAAAGGGAAACAATTTTCATTAGATTTGCAGCACTTCTGAAATCACAAAAATTTTATTTATGTTTGTAAAAATTACTTACAGAATCTAGTGTGTGTCAAATCTAATTCACAAAATTTTTTACTATATTTGGGATAATCTTAACATCTTGATTAAAATCCCCTTATATAAGGACATAAGTGTTTAATATGAAAGAGTGCTTTGAGAATTAGTTACTTAAAATTATTTTCATTTACTGGTGGATGCTAAAGTAGACGTTATCATATAGATTTTTTAAAAACTAATTTCTGTGTTTATTTTGCTTCTGCCCTAAATATCCTACATTATGCTGCCTTTCAAATCATTCTTTATGCCCAAAACTCATGCATAGGGTTGCTGTCTTAAGACCAGTGGAAGTTCTTCTTCTATTATTTAATTTTTCTAATGACAAGCGAACAAGAGTGATGTGTATGTTTCCACCTTTATTACTCATTTTTCCCCTCTTTGAAAGTAAGACAATGATCCCTGATATGGTCATTTTGTATTATCATTTCATTATTCCCACTGTAAATTAGAATCTTGTGTCTTCTTAAAAGATGACTAACACTGAGTGACCTACCATAATTTTTTTTGAAGGCTACAGTAGCCTTCAAGCTAACAAATCATACTAGTCAGTCTAAATTTTCTACTCATTAAGTTTAACCATTTAACTCTTTTTTTATATCCATTTGTGTCGTGTCACCAGTATTTATTCTACTATAGCCTGCTGCTAAGTTTGTCCAGAACTCCTCCACCTATTTAAGGAAAAAGGGTCTTTCACCTGAAATACTCACTAAAGGTATTCAATGTTTTCACTGTATTTCCTCTGTTTTGGTGCTTCTTGATTCCAAAAGGATGTCCAAGTTTCCAAGTGTGGACATATAATAGCTGCTAGGAAGGGACACATTGTTTCTTATCTCTTGAGGAAAAAAGTTATTAACCATGTCTTGAGTTATTCAAAACCTAGCAACAGATCCAACAGCAACAAGGAACTATGTTCATACAGTACAGATAATGGGAAATTATGAGCTGTGCTCATCTTCCTTCAAGGATTACATACCTGTAATATCCCAGAGTGGCTTAGAGCTGCATTGGTCTCACTTGGAAAAGATATCATATGATCTGGAAAAAAGCTCTGTAACAACAAGAACTTGTATCAAAATTATGTAGAAATAAATATAAAACTTTCTCTTTTGTATGTGCAATTTAAGTTCTCAGTGCAGTGCAAGACACTGAAGATTCCCTGATCCAATAATTTAAGCTTACCTTAATATCATCCCAAAATTTGGCACATGCTATATATTATTTGCTGAAAAACACAGAATTTTGAGAAAACATCAATAGTCTCTGGAACAGGGTTTCAGACACCAGTGCAAATCACATTGCAATATTTGGCCCTCAGTGTTGCTTTTCTAGCAGTAATTTCTATTGCTGTTGACATACAAGACTCGCCTGGGGAGTCAATATGCTACAAAGTAAGGAGGCTGTACACCAACATGCTGAAAAGTGTATTGTTTTCTATTGTTTTCATTACACTAGAAGCCCAGTAAAATATTTTGGAATAACTTCCACTAACACAAAAAAGTTGTCTCAGTTCCTTTTTAATCTTCTATTTTATGTATTATACAAATTAACAAGAAAAATCTGACTACATCAACATGATGGGGTTAAAAGCCTACAATTAAAATGCTAGTTTCATTATCAAGGAAAGCTCAAGGGATAATTTATGGGACAGACCTGCAGCTGGGGTGTTCAATACAGTCATGCAGATATGAACCAGCCAAGGGTTTGACCATTACAAATAATGTTTTCTCAAGGCCTGGACAAGATTGAAGTTAATATTCCCTTGGCCACCCAATGTCCAGCAATTTCCATTTTTAATGAAATTGAATTTCTGGTAGGGTTAATTCATATTAACTCATTATGATAAAGCATTCTTGCTACAGCTGGGAGCAGAACACCCAGAAGAACTCTGCTTAGCTATAGCTGCTGAAGCTGGTGTAGCTGCAGGTCTGCCACGCTCCGCAGCCCGTTCCACTCACTGGTTAAACAAGACATAAACTTAATTTTTGGAGGCAACAGACAGAAACTGATGCACAGAAAGTCCCCCCTGACTATGAGGAAGAACTTCTTTACTATGTGGGTGATCACATACTGGAACAGATTGCCAAGAAAGGTTGTGGAATCTCTCTCAATGGAGATATTCAAGAACCCTCTGGATGCAATCCTGTGCCATGTGCTCTGGGATGACTCTGCTTGAGCAGGGAGGTTGAGCCATTCCGTGATCCTGTGAAAGCCTCTTTACTAATGGTACACCATCTCAAGCTGAAAAATTTTTCACTGGTATAGTGAAATCTCCATATTTGGGAAAAATCTATCATGATTTGTCCAAAGACACACAGGTCAATCAAACAAAAAATTCCCAAAACTCTTATATTTCTTGTTATATTTATATTTACCTTTTTTATCTTTTTCACAGATAGATAATCTGAGTTCCCTTTCACTTTTTACCTTTTAAGCCCTCACACAGTTCTGCTATTTCTCCCTTTTACATCTCAAGCAAGCTGGTTTTATAAGAGACAGCATTAGGAGTTGTCCAAATACACCATGGAGCAACCAGATGGTAAGTTCCTTCCGCTGAGCCAGGACTGCTTCCATGGCCTTTGCCATCAGCCAAGGTCTGAATCAGCAGCATTAACCTTTGGCAACATCCCTGAGTTACAAGATATCTCCGCTGTCTTTCCATTCCTTATGTATGCTAACTTTGGCTTCACTTTCACTTACCCCTAATAGGTTATGGCTGCTCATGGCCTTTTGTGTCAGTTGTCATTTAGCTACAGCTGGGAGAAGCTGCAATTCGGCAGTGCTGGGCCAGAACATTCAATTTTCACTTCACAATAAAATCATGTTTGCTACAGGTGCCCCTCCCTCACACTGCTTCATTTTATATTATGTTGTCACTTGATGAAAAGTTCACTGAGTTACAAAAATTTAATTTTGTTTTACATCCATGTGCAAATTTCAATACAATTGAACCCACTTGCTGCTCCCATCACCCCCAAACATAAAAAATTAACATGGATGTTTTACAGCTGTAAGAAAGGGACCAGCCAATGATCCCTTGCACATGCACTACAACACATTGCTGTATTTCACATATTCACTCTCAATTATTCCTTCTGACTCCTGTTACACTAAAAAATTTAAACTCTGACTATCCATGTGCAACAAAAAAGACTGTTTTTTTAGAAACAGTAACTGCACCACTTCACAGATATAATGTTAGGACTTACCAGTGGATTTTTAAAAAACTCATACTTTGCATAATTTTTTCTAAAATACAGTTTGGTTTCCTCTTCCATTACCCAATTTGACTGGACTTCCATCACTAATTCATGGTCTTCTATAGCTCTTCCTATAAGAAAACAAAAAACAAAACAAAACAAAACAAAACAAAAAAAAAAAAGAAAAGAAAAAAGAAAAGAAAATGCAAAAGCAAATATCAAGCTCATGACTAGCAGAAGACAAAGAACTCTCATGCTCTACAGATAAAGCAGAGCGAAGTTAAACTCCCATTGAATTCAACTCACTCTTCATTGAATTTAACCAATTCTTGAGTCCAAAAAGACAGAAATTAAGGATGCTATATGAAAATCCCATTTTATAACCAGATTAAGTGAAGCAAATAAAACCACACAGAAATTCAGAAAACAAAAAATACCCAAAAATAATGAAAGGAAAGTAAGCATTTTGAAATCTTGTACAGGTTGTTCTACTCCAAAACACATTCTTCAGATGCAAGGGCAAAGAACTGAAGCTCTTTGTTAAAAACAGCGGTTTTTTCCTTCAATTTTACAGAGAGAAAGTGCTCCTCTGAGATGACATTTAAAACTCTTAAATGCTGGCATTGTGACATGTAAGAAAACACCATTTCCTCAAGATTTACTTCTTAGTAGAAAAATATGACATTGTGCATCACCCCAAAGGATGGGTAAAGGTGCTGATATTTCTTTATTTTTAAGGTGTCACAGCAAAAAATGTTTTATAACTGAGTAAACTTACTTTTTTGAAGGAACTGAAACACTGAGTGCCCTCCAAAAAACAGCCCTGTAATCAAATCCCTAAATGGTGACATGAAAAAGCTTCCCTTCAGTTTAGGTAGATCATTTTTGTCTTCCACCTAGACTGGAGAGTTTCTACCTCCCTTTCTATTATCTCTTTATTACTGCTATCTCTAACATGAGACGCACCTGCTACAGTCCACAACAACCTCCTTAACTATGGAAAGTATTTAATGCACATGAAAGACTTCATATTGGAGTACATGATAGAAAACATTTCAAAAAGCCTCTTCTCTAGCCACTCAGTGGGGAAAAAATTCAAGCTAAATAAAAGATTCAAAGACATTGCTTAGCACTATTGCACAGGTAGCATTTTATGAGCCTTCCCAGCTTTCACAGACTACCTGAAAGAATGCAGATGGAAATTAAAATGCAACTGAAAGATACTGATGGGCCTGGCTGAGGCACTACCCTCTCCTCAAAAGAGGAGGCCTAGAACATGTGTGTTCAGCTGCAGAAGCAAACAGAAAGCTGTTTACAGCCAGCAGAAAAATTTCTCAGTAGAAAAGAAAAAAATTCTGGATAAAGATAGTACTTCCCTTACAAAGGAGAGCAGTTATGGATAACTGCTCTGTTTTAAGAGCCTGCCCTGCTCAGGGGAATTGCAGTGGAAGTATGGGATTCCCAGCACCAAGGTACTTGGTGGTAGGGATGACATGGCATCATCCAAATTTAGGCACACTTCAGCTATGTTCAATGATCTTAGAAATTAAAAACCATTCAAAAATGTATTTGAATTCAATATGTTAGGATAAAAAGAACACACACCAGAAAGACACAGTTCTGAAATATATTGATTTATAGAGCTCCAAGAATTGGTGAACTTCAGATATTTGTAACAGAACCCCTGCTACTGCAAAACCTGGGAGGTGGGGAGGAGGCTGAGCTTGCTGGCTGCTAAGGCAGCAGCAGTGAGGACACATGTGTTCATGTGTTCAACAATAGAGCTCTGCACCCAAGGGCATATATGTTTGTGAAAACTGAAATATAGAGACCATAGGTTTATTCTTTGCTTTAGGTGGGAGTTTTGTTGGGATTTTTTCCTTTTTAAACCTTCTCAGCAGATACCTCCAAACATCAATGAAGGCACAATCCAGCGATGTAATTAATGCCTGTCTTGATTAAAAGTAGAACACAGTGCTCAGCTCACTAAGATTCATGCAATTATATCTAATTCAGGAGTATTCAGACAGCTGTTAGATTTTAAAGAAAATGTTCACTAATTGATGGATGAATTATTAATCCATATAATCCTGGAGTTTACACAGACACACACATTTGCTCACAGCACTTCTTCTTTCAATACCAATTCACTTGACTTATGAGATGAAAAAGACTCCAAATTTACATGGGTAAAACATACAACAGTAATAAACAGAAAACAATACCAAACTAACTCATCATTTGAAAAGCATTTGTTCAAGCTACTCTTCCAGTGCTTAAGAATATACTTAAAGCAAGCCAAGATTAATATGTTAACTCTTTCTAACAAAACCAGATCTAAACCAAACCAGTATTGTTAAAATAACTTCATTATTGTTCAGTACTCAAAAATACATAGGGGATATCTCAAATTGATCTTTCCCTTGGCCAGTAATGTTGAATTGCCAACCTCATCATCTAGGAAATTATTTTACTTTTAAAATTAAGCATTTACCTTTTTCTAGAACTACACTGAAAGCAGCTGGAGCAATTATAAGACTGCATTGTGAATTAAGGTCTTCGACAATTTCAAGAATACCAGAATATTAGGAAAATCAATTTCACTAATAATTTGATATTGAAATCTTCCAAGAAATCTTCCAGACTGAAAAAACGCACTACTTGTCAAAAGGCATACTGTGCAAATACAGAAAGCTGGAGAAACAGTGCCACTATTGTTCTGGCATGGTTGCTCAAAGGCGTCTTCTTCAATAGTTACTACACTACTTGAACACCAGCTACACTACAAAATACAGAAAACACTTCTGCTGTTTATACAATGCTGTTTCCTAAAGCCATTTTTCTACCTCTTCTTCTATAGCAGTCATTTTCAACCTCAACCCAGATTTAACTCTGACCTTACTCGGAGTTGGAAGCATCTTACAGCATTCAGTGCAAAAGGTTACAAATACCTTTGAAATTTTACAATGCAAGGAAAGAAATTTGAAAAATGTTTGTGTCTGCCTTCATAGGATAAAGGAATATCAAAAGGCAGAAAATAGTTTTAGCATTTGTAGTTCATCCTTCAAATACAGCTGATAAACATAATTGAGTCAGAGATGCACAGACAAGTAACAAATGCACAGGGCTGGATTCTCTAGATACCTCCAGAGAAAGAAAGGGACTCTAACAATAGCTTTTAGCCATATTTAAATATCTGGGGGGAGGGAGGGAGTGGCCAGGAAAAATGTTTGTGGAGGTGTTTGATTTTTGTCTGTGGTTTGTACAATTTTTTAAATCAACAGCACTGGAGTTACCAGGTACCAGTACAGTCTCTTTTGAGAATTAAGAACTCCATGGAGTTTTCTATGTATTTTAGAATGCAGGAAGGCATCCAGAACATCCTCTTTTTCAAGCCACTCTTTGCGCTAGCAGATGGAACTGCCCTTGAAGTTGCAGAAGTACTACCTTTTTTAGCTCTAGTACAGTGCCAAAGTTCAAGAATAACATGGAAATTTTGAGTGATGTGAAATTATAACCATATTTCTTTGGCATTTGTCTTCTAGTAGATTTTTTCCCTAACAAAATCTCCTATCAAAAGCATACACAACACAGTACTGAAACACTGTCCTGTAAAAGCAAGTAAGATTGTCTAACTTGAGATTCAGTTAATATTACATTCCATCAGTGGGCTTCTAAAATCCTCTCTTGCTAAGGAAAGTCTTTCCTGTATTCTGCATTTTTTACATCTCTGCAAGCATCCCCTTTCTCCCTACAGTTAATTTGCCTTATGTTTTTTATACTGCAAAAGTACACCTATACACTTCAAAAAGGAACAGAGATCAGATGTTATATTTTGAAAACACAGATTACACATTTTGAACTGTACAATAGAAAAAGAGAAGTTTTACTACACTACAGGAACACTGATGATGTGAAAGAATTTCAGAACATCTTGTTACCAGCAGCTTAAAATACTAGACATGGTATGGCTTCAATACAGTTCACTGGTCCTATGCAGAAGTTTAGAGGAATGGTTTTGTTTTCCCTTTAAAGTAGTGCTGTCCCAGAGTTCACCATAAATCTAGCCAAACTGAATGTAGTGAAGGAAAATACTGACAGCCCACTCTGATATTATTTCTGAAAACCGAGTCCTATGGTAAAGCTAAAATAGCACTGTGTAAACTCCTTCTGTTCCTGGTGTCAGCTATTTCACTCAGGTGTGTAAGGAACAAACAGGATTTTATTTCCAATGAAAATAACCCAAGTCTTTCTAGAGATAAGCCGGAAATACCACCCATAAGAGAGAAAGAACTGCCAGAGAAAAGCAAGATAGAGCAAGGAAGAATTTGCAGTGAGAACTTTAACTGTTAATATCTTCCAAATCGTTCTTACAGATGCAGATCAAGCAGTGCAAAGCAAATGTGCCATGAAAAAAATCTAGTTTATACCTATGCTTTCAAAAATAATCAGAAGCAACAACCACAAAAAGAAAAAATTCACACAAAACTTCCCATCATTTTGCTTCCAAGCCTTTTTTATTAGAATTATACCTCCATGTGAAAATGAAAATTTCATTTCATATTTACCATCATATCATTACAGATTATTAGTCTTACCTAAACCTGTGTGGGTAAGTTGTTCAAAGAGAGTCCAGCTGTGGTCATCAACATAATGGTTCTTCAATATCAGGAGCTGACACACATCCCTGGCTGTTATATCACTTGGTACTTCCAAAGCTCTGCTAGTATCATCTTCACTATACACTTTGATTACCTGCAATAAATAAAAACTCTAAAATATCCATAAGTTTAATCTTTGCTTCAGTTACTCTATATATGTTGCTCTCTCAGCTTCATGACTGAGACAAGAACCCACACACAAGAATGCAAAATGAAAGACAGCCATTCCTCTCTAGCGCAATGGCATAATTGACAACAGAGCAGCCAAGCAAAGCATATTCCACTACTAAATCTGGCAACTGGATATTCCTTGCCACAGGACACTGGCCAGAGACTGGTGCACTAACTTTAAAAAAAAACACATTAATGGAGAGATAAATAAATGCAGTGAAACTGTACATTCTAAAGTAAGCTGAAAAAGAAACCACACAACATAAACAGTGAAACTCAAGAAGAAGTCTGACTGCCGAACTGTAGAAAGATTTGATAAAGGAGTTAGTTCAGAGAATGGCAATCAGACTCAAGATGCTCACAGTTCTGTAGACAATAAAATAGGAGATGTTACAGAGTGGCTTCAAATTTTGACAAGCAAGAACTGGAGTTCTTGCACACACATCCTCAGTTTAAAGGGCGCCCAAGATGCTTTTAACTGACAAACTACTCCTCTCAGTTTATTGAATTTATCCATATTCATGAGAAAGCAAGACAAAACTCTTCTGAAATTTATGCACAAAACCTAAATACCATTGTAAACCCCTCATTAAACAGCAAGATACAAGTTCTCACTTTAAAGACAAACAAGCCTGTTACTGTCAGTCATTCTTAACAGCTGCCTTACCGAATACACCTTCATTTCAAGCATCTAATAAACAAGCAGCCATGTATTGTGCCCTAACTTGTCAAGGCAGCTCCCTCTCTGGTTTGTGCTGAAGTAGGTAGGAAAGTGAGCAAGAAACTCCAACTGCATCTTCCCAACAACAGAAAAAATCCAAAAGTAATTTTGGAAAAAAACAGGTCCTCTCACTCATGTTTTCCAAACATCAGATGAGGGAAAAAGGATTCAATTTGTAAGCCACACTGAGATTTTAAAGCACACTGATGGCCTTACTCCTCTACAAAAACCTATTTTTTCAATGTAACTGAAGAGATACAGAAGTTTGGTTCCAAACTTTGGCCCTGCATATTAAATGAGCATGAAGTCCATGATAATTTGCTTTGATATTGCACCTAATAAATGTTGACAGGTCAAGTTCCACACAATATTCAGCCACCCTTGCCATATTGCAATCATTAAATTCGTGCTCCTAAAGTGCTGAAAAACCTCTCCCTACATATGAATCAACCACCTCAAAGCTGAGACTTTCAAGGGAAATAGTAGACCTGGGAGAAAGAAGATAAAATGTTTCCACAGGCCTAAGCTGCAGCCCAGTATTTCCATTTAATCCAAAAGGCAAAAAGACCACACTGCTACTGAATTTAATACTGCCAAAACAGCCATGGGGGATGGCTCTGGTAGGTTTTGTAAGATGTCTATGCTTTGGCAGTGTTCCCACTGCTAAGCAAGAGAGACCAGCAGCAATGCAGCCTGCTTGCAGCAGAGCCTGGTTCCACATGCACAGAGTCCTACTCCAGTCACACAGAAATGATGTTTGGCCATTCAGGATAAACCAGCATGAATTATTTAAATTCCTGCAATATTTACAGTGATTCAAAAATGAAATCAAAAGATGTGTCTGGCAGGGTGCACTGTGAATGGGATGGAGGGCTGTAGGGGTGACTAGAGGAAACAGCGTCCCATCACCTTAAAAGAGGTCCTACTCTGGGCAGCACTGAAGGTCACAGACAGCTTCATTAGTCTGTCCAGCAAGTCTATGTCAGGCTGAACCTAAAGGATTTTACAGGCTGAAATGCCAGAAAGGAGAGAGACAGTAGAGAAGGTGAAAGCAAAGGTAAGAATCGAAATAACTTTCCAAGTATTGACAATTGCTCTAAGTCCCTTCCAGCTGAAATATTCAATTCTGTTTCCTGATATTCTGGCAATAAAGTCAGGGTGGGAATCCATGTGAGCATGCTGGCTAGGGACTCTATGGCACAGAGCAGCAACTGCAGTTTTCCCCAGGCACTCATCAAGCTCAGTGATATGCTTATTTTACAGCAAGAGCACGTACAGCCCATGCTGAGGCTCTTGACGGATATTTTAACAGAAATTCTTTTTAAAAGGGTTAAGAGTCGCAGTGCAGATGACTTCACTCTTATTGCTAGAGAAACAGAAAAAGAGTTTTTAAAATGCTGGAGACAGCAACACAAGTCATGATAATGAGCTGCCTGTGGCCATTCAGCTCAGGGAGTGGGAAACCTTGGAGGTGGCCTTGGACTACTGGAGCTCAGCTAAAGCAAAATAAAACAACACAACAAAAAAACAATGAGAAAAAAACCCAGTTTATATTCTCTGTGAGTATTCTCACTCAGTTTTCTCAGTATAGGGAAATAAATCCTGCTCAAGTCCAGGAGAAGACATCACCCCAGCTCACAGCTATGATGGGGTACCTTATAAAACCTTTTTCTCTTCCTTGCAAGGGATTCAGATGCAGCAGGAGACAAGAGTCACCTAATAGAATCTCATCAACTTTTGTCACACATTTTGCTTAACGAATTGGTATACATCTCATCACTGAGAGTGATCTTTGAAGGTTTTTTTAATTAGAAGTTGCTCACTATGCACTTGGTGCTGTGTTTGAAGCAAAGTCTCCTGTAAGACTGCTGGGAATGTACTTATCTCAAGGGGAGTGGATCAGATGAAAAAGGATAAATTCAAAATCCCATTTTTCCTTGGAAATATGTTTCAATACTTCTCTTCCTAGAAGTAGAGAATGCTTTGAGAATTAAAGGGTGGCAGAGCTATGCTAAAGATGCAGCTATGCTGACTTCCTATAGAAATGAGTAAGCTTGAGTGATCACTTTACGTTTATTAGCGGTTCTCACCACGCATTTGACTGGCCAGTCATCTCCACTTTCTTCCATTTTTTTTCCCTGAAAAATTTGTCTGAGAAGTAGCACACAAGAAAAGAGCTGCTAATTGAGAACAAGCTCTCATTACAGTTTTCATCACCCTACACTCTCCAAACTTTGCTCCAAAGCAAGCTGTTTCACTTCCCTTGACTATACCTACTGGTAGGCAGAAAAACTTGCCTCAGCAGCACTGAAATCTTCTTTCCGGTCTAGTTTATAAATACAAGGAGATTTTAGTTCTTTCCAAGACTAGAAAAAGAAACACCTCAATAGCTTCTATTTAAGTCACTGGAAGTAAGAAATAAGCAGCTCCAAGATTTTCCTATGAGGAAAACACCAAGCTCAGCATGACAAGCATAAATCATTTTCACTGCCTAAGGGAGCAGGCAAGGAGGTACAGCATTCCTACATGTTCTCTTTCAATTTTTCAATATACTAAAAATCAGCCAAGATCCCAGAATTATGTGCAATGCATCTTTATCCCTCCAAAAATCATTTTTATAAGAAATGTTGCTTCCAAATGAAATATATTGGTTTTTATCTTTCACTAATCAAATGAACTTAGAATGTAAAATAAATGTTGAAAAATACAATCAAATATTTAACAAAGGAAAACAGAAAGAAGACCCTAGTTTTTACACTAAAAAGTAACCAGAAGAAGCAAAAAACCAGCAATTGCATAAAAGAATAAGTAAAGAGCACATAAGGTAAGCAGTGTGGGAGGAGGGAGGAGCAAGAGAATCAAAGCTGGACTCTACTCCCCCGAGTCTTCTTCCCCACTCAACCGTCATCTCCACTACAATAATTAAATAATGTGTTCATAGACTTTTAAGAGAGGGTGTCCAAGTCTGATTCTTCAGAATCTTCATGCCATCTGTTTCGGAAGTTCCAATCTGCAGAAACAGCACAAACATATGCCCTGCACCAAGGAATTTAGAATTTCAAACCAAAGTCCTAACGTGTGAAAAAAGCCAGGTAGAACCCACAGAAAAAGAACCACTAGCACACAGATTCCATATTTAGGTGCCTACACCAAAATGACCTGACATTTATATGATTCTTAATGCTTCTGTATAGCCATTGACACAGTGGGTAGTCAGCACCTTAAAAAAAAAAAACAGGCCACTCTTATTTATAAAGATAAAACCCCCTAACTTTAGCTTATGATTTCTAAAATTATTTCCCACTTTCCCCCAAATAAAACACTGCACATTTTTGTACTTACATTATAATTTCAGTCACATTTTTGTTAAATGCACAATTATTGTATCCGAAACCAGGTTTTGAAAAGTCTTACACCCCAGGGTGTCATGCTTCTCCTGAAATGCTGGCCTGATACTCTGCTAACCCCTATCTTTAGTTTAACAATCAGGCTATTTGCCTGCAGCATTTGTTCTCCAACTCCCAACCCTTCTGCCTGGTAGACAAAATTTTTCACTTATTGATATTGACAAAGGGTGGAGGGATTTGAAGTGTACTTTAACTACAATGGAAGTGCTTGGAAACTTCTAGCATTTTGAACTGGTTTATGACTTCTAGCAATAGTCTCTTGGTTTTAGTGAGAGTCGGCAAAATTCTGCATTCATAAAAATATTTAAATATTTTTTGTTTAATATTTAAATATTTATATTTTATTTTAAATATTTTTTAAATTCATAAAAACATTTAAGAGTTTAAATATTTTTTTATTTCTAACCATTGTTAGAAACAAATAGCATATTAGTAAAGTTTACTGTCTTCTTTATCAGCTGTGAATGCAAGACTTTCTGTTTAAATATCCCAGTCTACAGTTAAAATGTCAGCTTCCAGTATTTCCTCCAAAGAGAAGATTTCCAGGCCAAAAGGATTCTCACAGTTCCCAGAAATCTACATCTGTCATTAAAACAAGGTGCATACAATGTCTAATTGTACATGTCTTGACTTCTCATTTGGAACACAGCACAGCTTCAAGAGGCAGAAGGAACACAGCTCCTGTATTCTCTCTTGCAATGAAACCAAAGTGCGAAGAAGGAAAAGCAAAGTCTAGGAAAATTGTCTACCTCTCCTTCCATAACCTAGAGAAACCTCATACTTTTTCCATAATCTAACTTTTTTTAAAATGACATTCCAAAGAGCAAAAATGTTAATTTCCAGCCTTTATTCTAATGTAAGATGATGGACAAGGTCAGTTTCTCTAGCAATTAATAAATTTCTTGCCTCAAAACATAAAAGTTTTTTTAGACCTAAATATTCTTCTAGAAAGTATTTAAAAACTTATTAAATTTCATGTTAACAGTATGCATATTTTATCAATTAAAACAATTTCTATTATTTTCTGTAATAATCTTCTCTGTGACACTATATTTACTATGGCCCTATGGCACACTATGTCTGTACGATGCAGCCCACAGAGACACTCCCCTCCTTCAGACTCCTGGTACAAACTCCATGCCCTACCTAATTCAGCCACCCATGACCATCCCAGGAATTACAAAATTACACCAAAAATAGAAACTGAATAGCAATGCAAAGAAGTAACAAAAATTACTTTATATTACCTACAGGCAAAAAAGTCCAATTCTTACTTTTAAAGATATACTTGCCACCTGACTTTGGGCAAGTCAGCATTAGTCTCTCAGTTTTGCTTTTAACATGAGGCAAGGGAAGCGAAATCTGTTTCTGTACAGCAAGGTAACAGACTGAACTCATTAAGACTGGTAAAGCACTTATACCTTTTCACTTGACTGCTGCTTTAGATGTGTAAATATGTTGTATTATAAAAAGAGAGGTTAAATTATGCAGATCTCCAAATTGAATAGGCTATGTGTAAAAATATACCAGCGAAGTTCTTTCAAACAAAGGTTATGACAATCACATCATGATACCGGAAAAAATGGCAGAATGAGGACAATATGACATGCAATCATGGCAAAGACCATGTCAGTAAAACTAAAGAGAAACAAGAGCTTGTTTTTGTAAGAGTTTGACACAACGGAGAAGCTAAAATACAAATATCATTACTTAATTCTGAATTTGATACATTCAATTTTACAATATTGGTCAATAGAAACAAAATGTAGTTATAGACAGTAATAAAATAGTTACAAAAGATTTCATTTCCCTGCATAAAACTGAACAAAAAGGCAAAGTCTAGAAAAAGCCACTGCTATGTGTTGGACAATTAACTCATAGTACTACTACTTTCAGAGCAGAAAGTGAGATTCTTGTAAACTATATGATAATTAGATGACACTTGGCCCAAAAAATTACTATAACTGAAGAATTAAATAGCAACAGCAACACTATGAAGTTCAACATCCTGTAAGTAGGAATGGCAGTAATAAATAGATAAAAAGTGAAAGATTTATCACCATCAACAGCCATTACCACAAAGGACCAAATCAGGAGTGAGAAATACAAAGGGATCTACAGAAGTAAAACCCACAATAAACTCCTTAAAAAGAATGCATATTATTTATAAGGAAAGGTAGGGGTGGATCAAACAATTTATTTAAATAGAGAGTGTCAAGTTAATCTACCTTACCAAAAATCTTTTTCAAACTATGGAGATTCCAAACAAAGCCAGTGAAAGATACTTCAAATACAACTGTTAAGATGTGTATAAATAACTAGAAAGTTGTGAGAAAATTTAAATGTTATCAGCAAAAATTTCAAATAATACACTTCCATGGAACATCAGAAATGAAAGAAAATTAGCAGACTTGCCAAATGATTAAGCTGTCGAAGGAGCACTTATATGAGATAAACACACCACAGAGAACCTAAATCATTTATCTGCATTAATTATTCACAATGGATATGGAAGAATAGGTTCCCAGATATAGTCTTTATAGGTGAAATAAAATTGTCTGTTTAAATGGAGGGAACACTGGAAATAAAAAGGCAAATAGTTAACAGGAGGTTATACAGTCTAGCAATTAAATGGCAAACCTCAGCCTATCCTAGCACCAGTGGAAATGGAGGCATAGGCTCCATCTATCACTTCATCTACTGTGCACTGAGTATAAAGTTCTGCTCAGACCTGGAAAAGTGGAACAGCCCAAGGGCTATTGTGGCAGATTGACTTTGGGTAACGCTTTGCAAATTCCTGAGTCACCAGTGCCTATCACCAGGCAGCTAAGAAAGAATCTACTAACATTACCTAAATCTGCCTCTTCATAGAAGAAAACCTACTCTTAAATTTATGAAAACCTTTTTCCATCTCGTTCATAGCAATTCCTAGAGTGATTTAGAGTAACCATCATAATTCTGAAAAATCTCAGTGGGGTAATGCAGTTTACACTGACTGGTATCAGTAACTTTTCCCAGGTCCTTCAAAAGAAGAGCTACAATGAAAATTAAAGAGTTATGAACAAAGAGACTACAAAATAAAGTTGGAATACACAGTTCATTTTTAGAATAGCTCTCTATAGTCAAGTAATTTCAGGCTCTTACTCATATTAACCCTCTAAATCAGAATGGAAGACTCATGTCTTACTATCCATTATAAAAATAAGTCTTAGTTATTTTTCATTAAAATATTATTGATGTTAACTTTATACATTAACACCTGACACAAGGCTATTTGCAAAACTTCTTGGTGTAGGGAAAGGTAAATGGCTCCTTATTCCTGTCCTCTTAAGACTACCACTTAAAGACAGCTAATCCAACACAGATGCCCTCTCAAATCCCGTGGACAGTATGCATGGCTTTTCAATTAATCTAAACCAAATACGTGGATGATCAGGAAGGCAAGAGAGTTTTATACCTTCCTAGCCACTAAAAATAAATTAATTAATGGTGAAATTACCGTGAAACTTGGGTAAAATTCTTTATGCAAGGGAAAGTAATTTGAAAACTCAGCTGAGACCATAACTTAATCCAGCCACTAAGTAAATGTACACAGGCTATTCTCCCTTAAGCCAAGCATCGCTGCTTCTTGGTGTTGGAATCACAGTGCTCTTTCACAGAGTTCAGCTCATACAGTCCTCCCAACACAGCTCAGTTGTTTAGGCTAAATGTACATACTTTATGATCCATTATTTTCACTCAGAGCTAACTTATTATTTCTTATGAAATCCATAGAAGATTGCTAAAAAAAACCAGCAAGGTACAAAAATCGCCTTGGTAATAGCTAAGAGTTTTTGCCCTCAAACCAAGCCTTTTCTGATAAAGGTTCAAAAACCTTGTTGTTTGACTTAAAGAGATTAATATTTAGACCAAACCTAATTATTCAGGTTAATAAAAGTGTACGTTCACATGAACTTTTCTTCATGAAAAGTTAATTTAGTGGAGGTGATCAGCTTATTACCCTTATTAGTAAGCTTATGGTATTACTATCTTCAGTCCTTTGTTTCCACACTGCCTGGAAAGTCCTAGCTTTTTATAGTTTTTTATACATTTAATATTAATATGCACATTTACATTTTGCTACATACAACAGCAATATTTAGAATGCATTTACCATAGACAGATGGAAAAACATTCAGTTAGACTAACTGGACTTAAAAAGAGGGGTGGAACAATCATACCGGAGGATTCAAAGAATGTGTCTTAAGAAGGCACTTTAGTATTTCATTAAAAAAAAAAAAGTTTGCCAAACAGAAAATGAACAGAAAATGAGTCATGTCTGAAGACAGAGGAAGAAAGAAATTTAAATATGAAGCCACTAAAATATACTTCTGTTTTTTGTATTCTGTGTACAACGAAGATGAGGGCAAAATGTTATCAGCCTCATGTTTGTATAGCTTGTCCCTATTTATGTCAAGGCACTAGCATTATTTAAATGAGGCTTTCTGTATTTAATAGTGCAGTTTGTCCAACATATCCTTCGCTTGTCAGAGATAAATAGAATGCTGTGTTCCAGCACAAGAGAAAGCAAATCTGTTACTGCCGCGTTCTGGCTGCAGTCTATGTTTCTGAAGAGATACCGGCTATAAAAAGAAGTACCTATTGTTTCTACCAGGTTTTTCACACCATGTTGCTGGTTTCTCAGTAGAGCAGATCTCTTGCAAAGCTGAGAAAGACCAAGCCTCTGAATAACACTGTTAAGAGACCAATTAGCTTCCTATTTCCTTTGCAGCAGTCCTGAAATAGATTTTTTAAATAAGAAAAAAAAAAAAAAGGAGAACAGATTTTTTCTTAAAACTCTCTTTCACTTTGGCCATTTTAAACAGAAGCTTCGGCTTGAACTGTAACACAGCTTAAAAGAGAAGAATGCCTTTATCATCAACTATATCAGCTGTGTATTCTGCTGAAGGTCACAAGAGGAGAAAATAATGTAGACTCCGAGACACAGCAAAGTTTAGACTTTTAGCTAAAGATACAGTTTGGAAATTTTCTCTGTATTTCTGGAGTGCTACAAGGAATGTCCAGAGCAAATATGACAAAGGCCATGTAGGGTAACCTACTGTAATAAATGGTTGTTTTACAATGCTGAAATACTTTGCTACTTGGTATATGACAAAAGAACTTGCTTTGCTGGGTCAGACTTCCAGTCCAGTACTGTCATCTCTGGGTATCTGTTTCTAGTCATCAGTGGAATGTAAGAGCAAGGTTTAACTGTTGTAGGATAGGTATTCTGACAGAAAACTTTATTTCTCAGCACTTCTGAACATTTTTTTTTATTCACATAGCATTGTTCCCTCTGGCCAAAGCATAAAATCCAAATAAAGAGTAAATCCTGCAGTAAATGTACTCAAACCACGTAAAACCTTCAACTATACACTGTTATGTTATTACAGATTTGTCAGCAGGTTTTGTTGGCAAATCCAAACCCCTAAGGGAATAGAAAAAAAGATGAAGGGCATCTGGCATGGAAACCAGCCCCTGTAACTGCTGGCAAAAGTGTAATAGTCACCAAGTGCAGCAGACTAAAACAAGTGAAGCAAGTGCAAAGGAAGATAATAAGCGGGTGATATAGTTAAAAGGGGGTGATAATTAGAAATTTAGTCAATTTTCATAATGTTTACCTCTAATCATTTGTTCTAAAATGAAAATGAGGTATGTAGACTGAGCAGTCTTCAGTCACACGGGAAAACAGAAGCAAGCAGCACATTTCCCATCTCTACGCTTGTTGTGATACCCTACATTCAGAGGTCTGCTGGGTTGTCTGGCTGCTGCTTCGCTTGCCCACACACAAGCCATGTTCATATTACCATAAATATATGCATTTTATTTCTGTTATGATCATCCTACAAGTCTTGTCAAACAGGATACCCAAAAAGACGGTGACAGACACCAATCCAACAAGTTACAATCAACAGGACCAAAGGAAAAACAACAACATTGAGGACTTGCATATGCAGCTGATGGGTATGATGAGCTACTGAAGCCTGGCTTTTGGGCCAATACAAGACAAGCTGAGGGCTCCAATTGCTATTCAGTCCTAGATATCATTTAATTGCTAACCTCTTGGAGAACAGGATTGACTAGCTCAGAAAAGCAGCCCAAGTGGCCTAAAAAAAAAAAGCACAGCACTGTGTTAGGGCAAAGGTTGCCAGCAGAAATGATACAATAGGCAACAAGAGTGATGAAAAGACTGTGAAGAAATCACAATGCACTAAAGAACAGTGGGGGGGAAGAAAACAAGGATTCTAGTAAAAAATATAGGAAAAGCATTAAAGGTGTAAACTGAACACCTCCTCCCAGGTCTCAGTCCTTCATACGATTCTTAGTGGTGCCAAACAAAAAAACACCAGTTGCAAAAAGTTGCAATCAGCAAAAACACCAGTTGCAAGAAAGTTGCAAGTGCAGGGATGTGCAAAGCATGGAAAAGAAAGAGATCAAAGATGTCTCTCCAAGTTATCATTTTTTATGCCCAAGCATGAGTTTTGGTGAAGACACGGGTCAGCAGTCCAAGACAGCCATTTGGATCTGCCAGAAAAACGAGATGAAATATGAGAACTGTGATGAAATATGAGATACATGCCAAGAGCCTAACAACTCTGGGTGAAGAAGGTGGATGTGTATTCTTGGAAAGTGTAGCTTGAAGTTTGACTTGCCTTGCTTTGTACTGTTCCCAAGGCACCCATTATAAACTGTACTGCAGCAGAGTAAATCTGTTCTTACATAACTACTTTAAACTGTGAAAAACTGGTTGCCTTGAAATAATGTAAACATAAATAAAGGGCTGAAAGCAACTGAATACGGACAACTTCAGAACAGAAATTTTAGGAAGTCGCTACCAATGTAAGAGACTTAGACAGACTGGACTGGGCTGAACTTTCCAGTGGTACCACAGAATTGTTATCGGTTGAGGCATTTTGATCTGTGGTGGGTTCACATTGTCTAGACACCTGGTGCCCACCAAAGCCACTCTATCACTTCCCTCCTCAGCTGGACAGAGGAGAGAAAATATAACAAAAAGCTTGTGGGTCAAGATAAGGATGGGGAGAGATCGCTCACTAATTGCCATCACAGGCAAAACAGACTCAACTTGGGGAAACCAGCTTTATTATCAATCAAACCACAAAAAGGAAATGACAAATCAAACTAAATCTTGTAACACCTTTCCCCACCCCCCTGTCTCCCCACGTTCAACTTCACTCCCAATTTTCTCTACCCTCCTCCCTGCCAGTGGTGCAACAGGACAAGGAACACAGGTTGCAGTCAGTACATCAGAGATTGTCTCTGCTGGTCCTGCCTCCTCAGGGGGAGGACTCCTCATACTCTGCACTGGCTCCAGCATGGGCTCTTCTCACAGGTCCTGCCAGAGCCTCTTCTCGCAGGTCCTGCATTGTGGGCTTTCCACAGGCGCCACAGCCTGCCTCGGGCACTCACCTGCTGTGGCTTGGGGGCCTCCAAGGGTCTGCAGGTGGGTCTCCACACCCCCATGGTCCCACATGGGGACAGCTGTCTTACCATGTCGGCACCGCTGGCTGTGGGGGAATCTCTGCTCCAGTGCCTGGAGCACCTCCTCGCTCTCCTCCACTGACCATGCTGTCTGTTCCTCTCACATGTGCTCGCTCTTTCTTCTGCTGCAGTTGCACAACAACCTTTTTTCCATTCTCAAATAAATTATCCCAGAGGCACTACCACTGTTGATGATGGGCTCGACCTAGGAGCCAGCTAGCATTGTCTCTACTGGACACACAGGGAACTTTCTAGAAGCTTCTCACAGAAGCCACCCATGTAGAGCTCCCCTCCCCCTGTTACCAAAACCGTGCCATGCAAACCAAATACATGATAAAACAGTCATAACTTCTTTAGGTCCTTAAGGCTGTTGTTTTATTGGGCTGGTCTTGCCTCTGTTCCTGACCAACAGGCAGAAAAACAAGGAATGAGGAAGAATGGCAATGGGCATGGGCAGTACCTATAGCAACTGCATGAAAATGAGGAAGAAAGCATGTCTAAATATGAATAATTCCTTGGTTCAATGTGATGAGTTTTCTTTGCATTCAGAGATGTAGCTTCAGTTTATCAAAAGTAAAGAAAATTTTCTAATTTTTCAGGAACTTGCTTATGTATGTTGAAAGTAACATGTAACAGACATATAAGAAAGGGAAATGTGATATTCTGCATAAGACTCACACCAACACCTTGTGTGCTGCTTGTTGAGTTTTTCCCTTCACATACAGAAATGCAGCATAATCAGTATGGGGTTTACTTTAGCAGAAATAGCTATTCAGCAGTAGCTCTTATAGTATCTTAGCAGATACACTTCAAGGCCAGATAACACAGTCTGAAGGTCAAGTTCTGACTTCTTGAAGCCTAATTTATTCAAGAGGAGACTAAAGTACTAGAGCTAGAAAATGGCCTAGCACTTTCTTCAATTGATGAAAAAACTGGTTTTTTTCCAAAGGATTTCTGCCCACAGAAGAGGATTATGATCAGAGTAGGGCACTAAACACTGCCAATTTCCTTGGTTACTGTATGAAGAATGTTAGATGTTCAAAGAAAGCAAGAAGAAACTGAAAAAAACATATCAAAGATCTGTTCAAGAACTGAAGACAGAGAGGAGACAAAGTGCAACGTTAATTGTACCACTAAAGCTTGTCAAACTATACAAAGGACAAGTAATGGCCAAGTGCATTAAACCACTGAGATTTTAAAAGACTTTTAAAAAGCTCAGTGCACTTAATACTCAGCCTCTCATGGGCACATACACATATACATCTCTATCCACCCTTCACGGCAACTATGCAGCATAGTGCTTTACAATTTAAATTTCAAGATCACTGATGGTTTTGTGTACAAAATACTCTAGAAAATCTGATTGCTTGTAGAGACTGGAATCCCAAAGGATAGAAAAAAACTCCCTTTCCCTGCCTGCACCTGAACCATTGAGATTTCTGAAGTTAGTCCCATTTTGATTTCATTTATACAAGTGGGATCATTTTTGTCCACAATAAAACCAGAAGGACTTTTACTGGTTTCATGCTAGTCAAAGGAAGAACTATGATGGGTCAACCAATATATGATGACTATACCAGAATCCACTTTTAGGTGCCTGCTTGAGTATAAGGAGTACATATTCAGTGCAAAAACTGGTCTAAAATTCTTTTCAAGAATAGTTTCAGATCTAGATTTATTTGGCCTACATCATAAAAAAGGGGATGAGTGCTGCAATACCCTCCCTAGAGGAGGTTCTGTCAGTAGCTCTCTCCTAAACAGCTCCTGGACCTAACCAGAGTTCTTCCACAATGACAGAAAATGCTGGTCTGCCACCCTCCTTCTTCCCTTTCCTCCATCATTGAATCACGAGCCTCTCCTCATCCTCTGTCACAAGCAGGTGACTTAGTATCTGCAAGTACTGTACAACAGAAGACAATTTCAGGCAGTTTATTAATCCTTGCAGAGTTAACATGAAAGTTGCATGCTCCCTCAAACATGGATCTGAGGTAGATAATTGTAAAGCAAGCTTCACAAAGTTTTGTGTATTAGTGGAAAGCAGGAATTCCAGATGTCCTCAAACAAACTGCAGCTATCCTAGCACATGTTAGATACACAAAGTGACAAGATCTTTCTGTAAGCCTACATCCTAGCTTGGCCTTCTAGCAAGCTTAAATGTAAACTTCTTTCAAAAAACATATTACCATTCTTCTGAATTCAGTTTGGGTCTCTTCCCATTCCCATATACATTCCTCCTTTTCAACCTTCCTTAACTCTTTTTCTGGCTCAAAGCCTTTCTTCAATTTGTAACAAACTGCAGATAAAGAAGTAGCCTATCATGGTGTTTTATCCTAGTCATTTATGTCTAAGACATAATTCTGTACTGAATTTCCAGTCACACCCACCTTAATGATTTACCTGTGATCACCCCCCTTACCTCAGATCCCTCAATAATTCATTAAAGAAAATATTCCATTTTAAATAAAGACTTTAAATTCAAAAATTTCACCTCAACCACTACAGTTTTTCTGACTCGTGCTCCTTAAACCTTTAAAAGCCTTTAAAGCCCTCTCAAGTCCATCTCCCACTCTCTCCATCTCTAAGAAACCTCTCAGCTGTCTTCAGAACTTTGCAGGATGCTGCCCTTACATTACTGTATCATAGAAAAATTTTATTACTGTATTATAGAATCAAAGAATCCTAGAAAGGCTTGGGTTGGAAGGAACTTTAAAGACCATCTAGTTCCAGTCCTCCTGCCATGGGGACCTTCCACTAGGCCAGACTGCTCGAAGCCCCATCCAACCTGGTCTTAGATTATATTATTTACTATTGTATTTCTTTTATTTCTATTACTGTATGAAAGACAAAAAGGTCACTGGCATTGTTTTTCTATTTTTAAATTACTATTTTTCAAACTGTCCTTATGAAGAGATGTTTCATACATGAATGCTTGGTCTGTATCCAGTAATTTTATACAAGGTATCCATTTAATGACACCATTATCATGTCACTTAAAGTGCCTTATGTAAAATTCCTGGATTAGCCCACTGGCCTTTCATCTCAGGGGTCCAAACGCAAAACTGAAAAATTACTTTCATGCTCTTAGCCTTGCAGACAGACATGACTAATTCTCAGTACAATTTGGCTTAAGTGACCATTTTTCCTTGGGGGAGGGATAAGTGTTGATTAAAGCAGCATGTGATTTTGGGCCAGAAAAATAGATTAAATAAAGATGCAAGAGCATCTTGAAATTTTCATGCCCAGTCCCAGATCTGAGCAATCTAAAATCACATCTTCCTTTTGCAATATTTCTTCAAATTAAAATACACTATACAATCTCTTCAAGAATTGCTCGAAATTATTCAGCTGCAATACATATTGACTATGTACAAAATGCTTTTTAACATCATCTGACCTAATGTGTCATGCAGTTCACAGCTGTTGTGGAAAAAAACTACAAGTCTCTGTTTATACACCTTGTATACAACATCAAGTGCCTAAGTCTTCGATAGCTTTAGTTCAAAATATATTACTTAAGAATAAAACACATCAACTGTGATAAGTACTTCACATCAGACTTCAAAACAGAAAGTATAAAATAACTTTGGACAAAGTATATTAGACATTTTGAATGAAAATGAGAAAACCTAAGGGTTCAAGAAGTTGGCAGAACAGTCAGATTAGCACATTGACAATGCAAAATTTTACCTTTTGTGAGATGGAAAAAGAAAGACTTGCAATTTTTGCAGTATTGTGATCAAACTAGTCTTCTTACACAATTACCTATTCCATGAATTTCAGAAATAATTCTTTGTAATGACTGATACACTAAAACAGTATTTCATGAGCTAATACTTAAGTTTCTCTTGACTATGCAGTGTTAATGTAAAAATCCTACTTTTTCAGGTCCCTCAAGTGCAACAAAATGTAGAAATTGCACCACTTTAAGTCAACGGTTCTAATGTCCATGAGAAACACGAACAAATTTACACATGCACATATGTCAGTCCCCCCTTACCAGCATGGCTCTTTCCTGCCTACCTTCCTGCCTTCCCTTCCTCCAGTATTCTAGTTCTAGAAATTAAGGTATTGCTACAGAAATAACAAAGCTCCTTCTGTAGAGAGAAAATATACTTTCAGAACAGAAGGAATTCTACATGCATAGGTACAACCATCACAAGCCTTAACAAGCCTATTAAATTTGGCATAGACTGAGACCTCAGTGAGGACACATGCCTTCAAGAATTTTTTGAAACAGTGTGCAGCCCAATAGCTACCTACCTAAGGCAACACCCTAAGCTGCTTCCTCCTACTGCTTCCATTAATTTTATTTTGGGCTTACAAAGTGAATAGACAAAGAGAAGTAAAGCCAATAACTGTTGGCAGCTAATTTGATAACAGCATGAAAAAAAAAAAAAAAATGAGAGAGAATGTGCAGAAAATTATCTTACTGTGAATTTGTCAAAAAACTCTTGCATTTTCTCAGAGAATTATTATCTTTCAACATCAAAAAAATCAAAATCAATCCACTGAAATATACACTACAGTTAAAACTGAGTTTCCCAGCCTTCTGAATGCTAGATTGAGCAAAGTTACACCTCTCCCCTCCCACACAGCACCAAGTACTGCTGTGTGCATACCAGAGGTGTCTAACACAACTACACACTGAAAGAACAAAGACCTTTCTCTTCTAGCATACAATTAACAAAACCCAGACAAAAATAAAATAACTATGACAATTCAAGATCTGAGCTCTGAAGGGGTGTTAGGGGGAGGAAGAGAGGACTGGGAGGTAACCACAAGGTTGAGAGGATGAGAGCTGAGAAGTTAAATTGCAATTTTTCAAGGAGTATTTTTGAGAACTATAACAGAGATATTGCAAATTGTTAGATAACACCGTGTTAACACTGTGCACATCTTGCACTTATCTAAATGTTAAAGTTATTATATCAGAAAAATAGTATATTATCATGCTAGTAAAACAGCAGCATAATCTAATCTGTGCCAATCAATCCCAATTATGTTCACAGACTCCCCCTCCAACTCAAACAATGAAATAATATAAATGAATACCATATACCCCAAATCAATAAAAGTTGTGTTTATATACTTCTTTAGACCTACAGGACTAATGCCATAAATATATGCTGCATTCCACATAAACTGTTCACGAGAACCATTTAATACTGTAGCAATATTTCAGTGAACTTTCATTTTTCACAATGCTGGTACATTAAAAAGCCACTAACAGTAACAGAAGAGTCTATTAACAGTGAGTTAAGCACATTATGCAGCAATGAGGTTTTGAAAAATATCTACACATTTACAAAATAAATCAAACTAATTAATAACTTACAACTTGTTTGAAATAACTTCTCATAAGTTAACATATCTGGCTCAGCAGAGAGTCATATTTCTGTACTTCATTTCCGTGTGTATTTTTAACTTCACAGATACCCCCAACGCATTGAGTTACACTAGGCAATCCTAGTGCACACAGATGTAATCATTTTGCACTAATTACACTTTTTATTGAGATAACAAAAAAAGGCAAGCCACAGTGGCTATGGAAAAACACTGTACAGTGTCACCCTGGCTCCCAAAATACATGATGAGCCAGCCACTATAAAGGCATTAGCCAGAACAGGTCAGGAAAAAGCACATTGTGTTTAAGGCTGACGCAAAACCTGTGGAAGCAGACTCCAGTCTTTGCTAGGAACAGTACTGCAGCCTTCAAAAGAGGCATATTTTAATGCAATCATGACACTTTAAAAACTACATTTATCTGTAAGACAAATAATTTCCTGCACAAAGTACGAAATTATAGTTACAGAGAAAAGAACACCAGTAAAAAAAATTCAATTATGGACACATATATATATATATATAAGCAAACATATTTCACATAACGAAATAAAAAATTTCAACATTTATCAGAAAATAAACATTCTTATTACACTAGAAAAATTTAAGAAAAGGTGAAAAAATAAATACAGCCATGTTTAAACATTGTTATCAACCCATACTTATGTCAGAATTAAAAGACTGATTTAAATGCCATACCCTTTTCTGCAGAGTTATTGGCATAACTGCAGGCAATGTTACTCTTCTGGAAGACAAATTCATGTCTGCTTTTCATAGAACTTGCCAACCTTCATCCAGGTGATAACACGAAGCAGAACAAGTAGTTAGCAATATTTCTTGAAACCTAATTCCTCATAACCTAAATATTGGAGAGTCAGCACAAAGACTAAGGCTCTAGTAAATGTCATTCCATTTATGTGAATTCAGTCCTACTCAAAGCCAATGACAGAACACACTGGGGTAGGACAAAACAGAAATCAACCAACCAAAGAGCTTGAAAACTCGTGTTCTGTCCTTGGAAATGCCCACACTATCTCTGGCTATAAAAATAAGCAGAGCAACATGCATTTCTATAACTCAGAGCTTTGTCTTTACTGTCAAAACAAAACCAAATCATTAAAGACTGCATTCTAACACCTCACACTGAATGGTTACAGTCTTGGGGCTTTTTCTCTGGCTTTTTCCAGGGAAACAAAATATTCTTCAGTGCTTCTGATCTTTGAGTTTCAGAGAAGTAACTGAGCATAAGAATAGATTTAATGAATCCATGGAGTTTAATTATATGATTCTTAACTACCTTTATTCAAAGCAGAAGCAAAACATCCCTTTTACTTTAAGTAATGCAATTACTACCTTTCCAATGTAACCAAGGCCTTAAAAAGTGACACATAAAAAGTTACAAGGATTGACATTTAAGACTGTTTTTGATCACCCCTCCATTCACATAATTATTTTATGTATCAAATATCTGCATAAAAAATCTGTTTTCATTAACATGGTTTGACAAAGGAAATCTGGGTTTTTTTTCTTTCCTTCTTTATCAAAAAAGGCAACATTTTGTATTGCTAAAATGATAAGGCAAGCTATAATTTTTTTTAAAGGTCTCATGCACTTAATAACAGAATTTTTCTTCTGCTTTTATGCAGCATGACTAAGCAATATTCCTGTTGTAAACCAAATTATTAAACAGATGTTAGAACTGTGATATTGGGTATTTCTTTCATAGCTCTTGACCAAGCAGTTCTTAACAGAAAGATTGCTTTTCGTAGCTGAAGATGGCAGACATTTTAAAAAAATTATTTGTATTAAGTATTCATAGCTTCTTGAACAATAACATGTCAGATATTCAGGCTGCTGTATTTCATAGGTAGTCACTGCAAATATATTATTGATCATACACCTGATGTATAGGTCCTAAAATTATTCAGGACCGAGTGGTTAGATATTACAATAATCTGTACTAAATTTCACTAGAATATATTTACAGGGTTTTTTTTTCCCCCCCAGTGGAAATAGTGGAAATGAGCACATTATGTATTAATCCCAAAGTATCTAGAACAGAATCTCATCTCCAAGACATAAGAAATTGTACATTGACAAGTTAAAAATAAACAATTTTATTTCATGGGATTTTCTGATTTGAGAGTTTTCCAGGTGGCAAATACATAACAAGTCTCTGGCACCACTGAGATACTTCAGACAGATTCAAAGCATCTCTTTTCATGCTAAAACATCTTTCTCAAATCCTAAAATCAGTAGTGCTGAAATAAGTTCTGCTGATGAACAAGAGGAGCAAATACCATAAATATAAGAAATACAGCTCCCTTCAAAAACTAAAACCTGCATTGCATTGGCATTTTACCAGCAGCTCTCAAATAGTAATAAAATACTGCCAAGGAATAGGAAGTAAAGATAAATATTTTCCTAAAATTTCAAAACCTGTTGTCCTTGATTGAGACACACAGGATGGAAAAAAAACTGATAAGAAACTTGTGCCAAGTCACAAAGAGAATTTCTTTAGAGACAGATATTTGATCCTTGTTGTTAGCTTTAAAACAAGAGCTTCTAATAAAACCATAAACCAATTAAAATACATTATTATTAAACATTATTATTAAACAACCCATTTCCTTGCCTCGTAATAAAGGTTCACTTTTAACTTTGACTCCTTTCACATTCAGTCTATAGCAGCAAGAGGTCTACAGCAAATAATCTTTTAGGTTTAAGGTATTTCTTTAATTTTATTTTTGTCCAACTCCAGTCCAAAATGTTTATGATTGTTTTGATAAAATAAAAAAAGTACTTCTGAGATCAAGTTTAAAGTGTTAATAATGTAACACTTGGAATTAACATCCTTTTCTCCTAGAGATAGCTATGATAAATGTCAAGTGTTTGCAATTAGGTTTTTACCTTTCAGGCACACAGTTTTTATTTCCTGTGGGAGCATGTTTTCAAAATTCTATAATATAGCTCCAAAATTTTGCTGTAAGAGCCAGAAAAAAACTTGTGGTACCAGAGCCTGATCCCACAGGCGTTTTACTCAAGGAATATTACACATGCACATAATTGCAGCACCAGGACAAAAAACTCCCTCTACTCTTTTTCCCTCAAATCTTACGAAAAAATGTTTGGCTAATAGCGACTGCAGAACTTGCAGCATTGCATTAGTGACTTCACCAGGAAAGAAACAAAAATAGCCCAAGCCATTTTTCCTTACCCCTGGGTACTGAAGGTCCTTGGCTCTTGAAAGCATGTGCAGCTTTTTGCTCTATGAATAAAATTGACCCATTTGTCTGCAAGGTGAAGCAAAGGCTCATTCTCTTCAGTGAAATTATCTGTATTGTACCTTTTCCAATCAGATGAACAGATCAGACCCATTCAGAAAGTAACCAAAAACTTAAGTGTTGCATTTGACTTAGTAATAAAAATCCAATATTCAAATAATGACTAGGTTTAAAAAAAAAATACAGTAATTTATGCATACTAGTGAAAGTAAACATGGTTGCACCCAAGAGTACTGAAAATAACATTAAGAAATATTTTCTTTTTTAAAATTTCACAGACACATGTTTAAAAAAATAAACTGAATAAAACACAACTTCTAAGTGCAAGCCTTGCAGAATCACTTCACCATGTGAAAGTCAAGAGGAGTTCTATTGATAAATGTGAGATACAGAAAGGCTTTGAAAGCCAAATATGCCTTCAGGGAAACATATATGACCACTTTATTTTTTTTCCTATAGATAAAAGATTTTACTTGTCCACGGCAGGTCTGCAAGGAATTTTGCTGGTGCTAGTAGACAGGAAGGAAATCAGATCCAGCTCACTTGCTGAAATGACTATGTTTATGCAGCTTTTCACTCCTATTTTTGTCACTAAGCTACCAGATACAGTTGTGAAAACATTGTGCAGATACTTTTTAGATACTTCAGAACATAAACCACTTCTACTTCTTGCCACTTAAGAAAGCGTGACTAAATGGAGTGGGCAAGAATTGAAATGCCCTTAGTAAATTAGTAACTCCAATAAGGGTTTTATAACAACATATGGAATAGAGATATCCTGCTAGAAGAGGAAGGTCAGTGATGTCCTTAAGGCACTGAATATGGAGTCACAAGAGCTGATCTATTCCTAGCTTGGCCAGATATATGGAATGCAGGAATGCGAGCATTTATAGGTAACAAGAGCAAATCAGACTCAGCTTTTGCTTCTGTAGATGAAAAAGAAAAATCTAGATCATATAAATCCAGTAAGGTTTATAAAACTTTTTGATGCTATTTTTTTTGTCTTTGAGCTAAGGCAGAAGTTTATTACACAAGACCAAGGTAAATCCAGTAAGTTATTCATGGTGTTATTTGCCCTTCCTTGTGAGAGCTCCTGTCTGCCTGGCACAGTCACTTTGACTCTTTACCAGAAGAGCCCTTTAATATGTGACCATAGAAACACACACAGGATGGTTTTTGCACAGGTACATTTACATACACTTGACAAATAACTACTTACTTTAAACCACCCCACAAAAAAAGAGGTTTCAAAGTGATTGAGTTGTTGTTTTTCCACTCATATAGTCCCTTACACCAAGAAAACTAATAGGTCTTAGTCTTCCCAGAGAGCATACAGTACACCCTACTGGAGGGTCAATAAGGACTGGTGCAGATGCAGTTGCACTAAAACAGACTGTATTACCTGTAAAGCAACACAGACATTACGATGTACCTAGGAAATTCACAAAGTTTGAGCCACAAGGAACATAATGAAGCTTTCCATCCTTGCCAATTTTCCTCACGAACTGGGGGGCTCTTGAAGCATTGTAACACATGCTCCTTGCAAAGCTTTTCAGCTGCCTATTTTTGTGATCAACAGGTTCAAGCCTGACAGAAAAGCACACTGATTAAGTTCTGTCAGCTGAGTTATTCAAGAAAACCCTCGTATTTCATGGGCTTCCCTCTCACTACATAGCAGTGAATTCTAGCAATTATGAGAATAAATTCTTGCAAACTTCCAGCCTGTTTCTCAACAGCTGATACCATTTCTGTGCCATTATCAAGAGCCTGCAGCTGTTCATAAACACCAAGTCTTAATGTAATCAGTAACAGGAGTTATCATAACATAACTAATATAAAAAGGCTATTTATAGCCCAAGAATGCAGTAATTGAAAAATCCCATTCTGATCACAGGACAATCTCGTGTATATTGATTTCCTGTGGATATAATATCAAGCAAAGAAGACCTAAAAGACAGACCTACCAGTATGCAGCATAAGCATATCAGAAGCAGGCAGGAACACCTCATCAGTATCCTAATTAGAAGCACAGGCACACATCTAAGATAACCGATATATGTTTCTCTCTTGAGACTTAAGTATTAAATATCATGTACACTATTGAGCTAAAATATGAGCTGATTACCTGCAAATGAATGTTCTGTGACTTGAAACAGGAGAAAAGCAACTTCACATTGTTACTAGAGCAGAGGTCTAATTTCTTCTCCCTCTTAATTTCTCCTCCCACAACTGCCCTTCTTGAAAGATTTTTGTTGGCCTGATTAGCATTTTTTTTAAATCTTCCCATTTGAGGTGACTCCCATCAGAACTATAACATGAGAGGCATGCTTAAATACTCTGTCTTCAAATTCTCCCTTTCTGTTCATTCCCAAATCAAAAGCAGTCACAAAAGTGTGAATGCCTTTAGAAGTAGCAGCTTTAAATATGCTGAAGACAAACACAGAGAACATGGGCATTGGTCAACTGTTATCTCCCACTTGTCATTGCCAAATTTCACCACTTGCTAGAGGTACAAGTGCCATCTTCTTAGTAGGAATAAGCTACTGCTAGAAAAGTTTGGAAACTCTGAGCCCTGAATCCCCCACCTGGAAGCTGTATCAGTTACTGCCTCTGCACACACACAAAAAGAGATCAGCATGAATTGTCCATAACAGGATGCCCTTCCACTGCCTGGCCATTGGTGTTCCTGCTATACAAGCACCAACAGACAGCTATTATCCTAAAGACACCCATTTAAGTGATCTGCAGATGTTAAAACACAGATGTAAGTTGTCCTCCACTACACAGTGTGGGAAGAAGGGTGAGAGATCTCAGCGTTATTGTTTTCTATACATTTTCTTACGCAAAGGAAACTGAAAGCAGAGGGTGAAGCAGAGAGTGAATCATGATATCAGCAGGCACCTGAAAAAAATGAGGAGTCCTTTTCCTGTCCTCACAGTGACATCTCCAATTGATTCAGTTTTCATTACAACTCTAGCTTGATCTTTGAAATACACTGGCACATCATAAAGATTAGCACTGCAAAGGGTTAACAAGAGCATGAAGCAAAAATCATGGGGGAACAACCATACTGTATTAGTGGCTCTGGAATTATCATCTGAAAGAACAAGTAAGTCCTCAGTTATCTACTGTAAATAGATGCAAGAAAATATGAGTGTATAAAGAGTATTAAATTATTTTATCAATCATAAATATTCAGTAATATTCTACGTGGATGATCAAGTTAATTCACCTGGTGAAAACTGACCAGGTTCAACAATGGTGTTTATATGGAGGCATGAGGTTTTTTTAATATAAAATACAAATTATACAATTTGTAATTTATCAACTTTTATGCACAGAAGCAAGATGGGAATATGCCTCTGCTTGTTTCTATAGTTCTCAAGCTCTTATTTGAAAAGATAATAACTCCCAGAACATCAGAAATGCAGAAATCCAACGAAATGCTAAAAACTGCACCAAAACTCTTAGGAAAAACTGATCTGAATTTTAGCTCCATTCTTTAGTTAATGCCCCAACATTAGAATAACAAAGTTTTATGATGACAAAAGCATGAAAATTCAATCATCTTACACACTTTTTAGTACTGTAAAATGTATGCTAAAGTACCTTATATTTTCTCCTGTTGCACACCTTTTCATTCAAAAGGGGTTGTAAATCTTTATTAAGAATCATATAAGTTGTCAACTTTACTAAACCTGTAGCATTTAAGTAAATTAACTATTAATCATTGACAACCCTAGTCTCATTCAATGCAACTATAAACTGTTTATGATATAAAAGTAGCTGTTATAACACAGGTGTTTAAAATACTGAACAATGACACAACAAAAGTAGATCAGAAAAGAACACTGAAGAAGTTTTATAAGACCAGAAAAGAACATTGAGGGGAAAACTAAATGTAGGAAAAAGACCCCACAAAAATACTTAAGGCTTCATCTAATTTTATGAATATTACTAAACACTATTCTGATTAACCTAGACTGTGTGTCCCAGGAAGTCAGAGGGGAATGTGTATCTGTTCTGATCAAAGACAGTTCAGACAATGGTCTGTAAAAGGAAGATGCCAAAGTGTTCTGCTGTTACAATATTGACCTCCTGCATGCCCTCCTTAGCACAGCATCGCTTACTGACAATGCCATCACTGAGAAGAAACTCTGAAAAAGATCTGTCAATAAAGTATTTCTTTAATCATTGGATCTGTCTATGGGAGGTATGGAGTGGCTACAAAATGACCCAAACTTCCCAGTTCTCCAGTCTAACCCTAAATAAAAGCACCCATCCCTGGGAACAATTATAAATAAAAACTGTGTTAGTATCTATCACATTTCATTTCCTTCTGAAAATTATGAGGATTCAAGCTCCATTCATGAGAGTTTAATCTTTTAATGTCAAATTCAATAAAACTTAATTATCAAAAGTGACTCAGCAGCAAAAGAGAGTTCCCTGCAGTTTTACCTGGCTTTAACTGACAAGTCTCTTGGATATTCAAAGAAGTTGATAACGTTTGTATCATCATCTGCTCTAGACACAGAGACATCACAGAGCCAAAATGCCAGGTAGTCAATACAGAATTCAAGAGATAAATATTAAAGGTTCACTTCTTGGAAAAATCAAGGTTTCCAAATTTACAGAGGTTTTTCTAGACAAGTTATTAGATCTACTGCAACATCACAGAGAACTCTTGTTCAAAGAACTTCCCAAATAGCACAGAAGAGGCAGTTTCTTGTACTGAGAAAACTGGCCTAAAAGAAAAGACAAGCAACTTCAGGTTTGGCTTTTAGGCTGATGAATCCAAAACAATCAAAATCCAAAGGATTGTTAAAACCATTCCAATCTGACAAACACTGGCAAAATGTCTACCAAAACCTTTGACAGCACTGATGACTTTTTATATTTTATATAAGTAAAAACTGTAAAACTTAAAGCCTAACACCTTCCTGATGTTACAAATTAAGCAAAAAGCTTGCAGAGGCAGTATCTTAGTAACCACAAAAGTTAAGAGTGTCCTTGTTTTCTTGCCTATTAGAATGGGGGGAAAAATGCTATTTTTGTGAAGTTAGAATGTTTACAGTCTTAATGCTTACAGTCTTTGTTTGAGCTGTTTTTGGACAGTAACAAAATGAAAGGAAAGACTGATATGAAGTTTGACAGAAAGCAACTAATTTCAATGTGAAGAAGATAAAGTAAAATACAAAAAGAAACAAACAGGTATTTATTCTGAAGTTTCCCTAGGCTGATATATCACATAGCTTGTGATAGCTCCAGTATAAACCAGGCAATATTCATGACTGCTAAAACAAGAAACTGTTCGACCTTGCCTCCTGATTTTTACCTATGCAGACAAGTGACTTTCTGTCAGTGTTAATATGACTGGTGAAAATGCAAAGGTACCTGCATTAAAATAGCAAGTTTTAATAGGGCTCTAAATAATTCCAATCTACTGTAATATCAATAAATCTTTCCTTGGTGGGCAGGTATAACCACACAAATGAAGAACGGAGTACAGGAACTGGAGCAGACCACCAAAAGAAAAATCACAAAAAGGAATCCAACTGAATCCTTCTTGCAATCCTTATATTAGAGACTTCATTGAACTCTTTAAGTTGGTTCTGTACAAAATTTTTTTACTGTTAATCTATAAACTGGTTGGAAGGACTTTTTCCTTCCCCTTCTGAATTTAAAATCCTAAGTCTTTTTTTGTGTAATTTAAGGAAAAGTCATGGGGAAAACTGATATATGTTCAGAGGCTGTATAGAAGAAAAGATTTGAGAACTGATAAGAAGGACATGTGCAATTGTCTCCAGCTTGGAAGGAAATCTGGTAAGAAACACACAGACTGGAAGTACAGAGTAAATTCAAGTAATGCCTCTTTTGGTTGGAAAAGATGTTGCAACCTTTGGAAATTGATTAGAAATTGATGAATCATTGCATTTCAGAAAAAACCCTTTGTGTTTCTGCAATCTTGTTTGAAAGTCAAGATTAAACAGATATTTCAGACAAAAAATCTGTCATGAAAACATTTAAGTACCAATGACTTATCCCTGTATGTCTGCTAGTAGAATTATATGCAGTTTTGGAGAATGAAGCTCCAAGCAGATATATTAGAAGACCCTGAATTATAGCTGTAAAAATAAATAAATAAATAAATGGTGCTCCAATTACAACAGTCAATGCTCAATATTATTCATAAACTTAGAATAGTACACATATTAAAAAAAAAAAAAATCTGCTCTTAAACATAAAGTTCCTGTTAGCTCTTCTTTGTCAAAGAGGTTTACATGAAAATCTTTATGAATACAAAAAGCACAGTCGGTTCCACTACAATCATATGTAATTGAGGACGCCATACAACTGATTTCCTGGAAAGAACATTGTGGGAGTATATTTGGATTCTACATGATAAAAATATCTAGTTGTTTAGAACATCAAGAAAGACAAAAGAGGCAAGGTAAAATTTCAGATTTTCTTCACCTTGAGATTTACTTGAGTTTTATTTTTGCACTTCTAATTTAATTTAAAGAAACAAGGCACTAATTACCTTGAACTACTTTTGTCATGAAACACTTTTTGGCTTATCCTTGAGCAGGGCAAGAACTGACACTGCAGTGCAAATATTCAGGGTTTTTTTTCAGAAAGCAAAAAAACTAAGCTTCCATAAAGCTACAGTAACCTCTTCTTAGTTCATTTGACCAAAAATAACAGAATAAGTTTTCTTACAATTCATACTTTTCCCTACTAATATTTATTTTGATCATAATTAAAGACAGAAGTGCAGTGTTTTATATTTTCAGTTCCTTGTAACTTCTTAGAGAAGAAGCTTAGAAGAACAAGCTCCGAGGCACAATTAGATTTTCTGTGCGAGTTCATGAATTCCACCTAAAAGCAGCAGATGCTTGATTCCTCAGAGGAAGGCAACATTTCCCACCATCCACCAAACTGACCATACTGCTGGACATCAGGGGAAAGATGGTTTTTTGGCCTTTTATTCAGATAAAAGTCTTCCACCCTGAAACATGAAATTCAGTTTATATGAACACATTTCATAGAACCAGAGAATCACCAGATTTGGAAGATACCTTTATGGTCATCCAGTCCAACCACCAACCCAGCAACACCACTGTAACCCCTAAACCACTAAACTGTCACCCAGCACCACATGCAGATGTCTCTGAAACAGGGATGGTGACTCTACTACCTCATTAGCAACCTACTCTGATGCCTGACCACCCTAACAGTAAAAAAATTTTTCAATTATCTAATCTGAATTTCCCCTGCCTCAGCTTAAGAACACTTGCATGTGTTCTCTCACTGCAGGTATCGTGGAAGAGACCAGCCCCCATCTCACTCCAATCTCTTTTCAGGGAGCTGTAAAGAGCAATGAGGTCCCCCCTCCTGAGACTCCTTGTGACTAAACAAAGCCAGCTCCCTCAGCCATCCTCACAAGACACATTCCCTAGTCCGTTCACGAGCCTTGTTGCCCTTCACTGGACACTCTCCAGTATCTCCACATCCTTTTTCCAAGTGAGGAGCCCAGACATGGACACAGCAGTCAAGGTGTGACCTCACCAGTCCCTGGCCCTGTGGGAACCACTATTCCTGATACAGCCAGGATGCCCTTGACCTTCCTGGCCATCTGGGCACACACTGGCTCATGGTCAGCTGCTGTCAACCAGCACCCCAAGGACTTTTTCTGCTGGGCCACTTTCCAGCCACTCTGCCCCCAGCCTGTAGCACTGCATGGGGTTGTCGTACCCCGAGTGCAGGACCAGCAGCTGGTCATGTTGAACCTCATGCCTCTGGCATGGCCCATCAATCCAGCCTGCCCAGGTCCCTCCACAGGGCCTTCCTGCCCTCCAGCAGATCAAAATCTGACCCAACATCCCACGGTCTTTGAATTTGCTAACGGCAGGCTCCATCCCCTCATTCAGATCATCAGTAAAGATGTTAAACAAGACTAGGCCAACACTCCTCCCTGGGGGACACCTCTAGTGACCAGACACGCGCTGGATGCAGCAGCACAATTCACCATCACTCTCTGGGCTGGCCATGAAGACAGTTCTCAGCCCAGGGAAGAGTGCACTTGTCCAAGCTGTGGGCTGCCNTCTGACCCAACATCCCACGGTCTTTGAATTTGCTAACGGCAGGCTCCATCCCCTCATTCAGATCATCAGTAAAGATGTTAAACAAGACTAGGCCAACACTCCTCCCTGGGGGACACCTCTAGTGACCAGACACGCGCTGGATGCAGCAGCACAATTCACCATCACTCTCTGGGCTGGCCATGAAGACAGTTCTCAGCCCAGGGAAGAGTGCACTTGTCCAAGCTGTGGGCTGCCAGCTTTTCTGCATTTTTTTGGTGAAAGGGCTGTCCAGGGAGGCGGTAGGGTCACCATCCCTAGCAGTGCTCAGGACACTAATGGACATGACACTTAATGCTATGGTTAATTGAACATGGTGATGTTCAGTCAAGGTTGGACCCAACAATATTAGAGGTCTTTTCCAAACTTAATGATTCTGTGATTCAAAGATATAACACAAAACTCTTCCTTACTGCAAGGGGAGAAAAGAGATGGGACAGCTGTGTTGGTGAGGCAAACCAAATAATGTTCAGAGGCATAGACATACCACTTCTCAAGCACCACTTCCCAAGAGGCAAATCACTATTCTGCTAGGTGGCTTTGACCAATTTGCTCTTATAAACTTATTTTCAGTGAGTCAACCCCACAAACATGCTGTTCAAGCAGCATGTTCAACGTTTTGAGAGGCTTATGATAAAAGATCATCAGAAGACAGTAAGAATTTCTGCTTAGAAAAACAAGAATTCAAAATAACGTTAATAATCTATTTCGAAGTAGAAAGATTTCAGATGTCACAGGTGCTGTGAATAAAAGAGCAGATATTCATGACAACTTCTTTCTTCTACAGAAGCAGAAAATCTTTTTTGAAGAGAAAAACAAGACAGAAGAGGCATCTTTCCTTTTTTTTCCTTTTAGAAACACCCATTTTGATAATAGTTACCTACAAGACATAAGTAGAAATTCACTCTGCAATTTTCCTGCCCTATGCTTGAAATTAAACGCACAGCAGAAAAAGAAACTAAATCAAAAGCAAGCAATCTAAAAGAAGAATCACTGAAAACATATGTAGATCATCAGAGGAGAAAGAATTCTAGCAGCTGTCAACGCTATGCACAAAAAAAATTTCTTAAGAATAGCTGGTTTCTCTTAAGAGTTAGTGAACTACCAAACTGTAACAGTAATATTCATGAAATTTCTGTATACAGATATGTATTTGCACACAGAGCTACAAAGTTGACAAAATAAGGATGGGGGTGGAAACACTACATTTCCAAGCACAGTTCCACAGCCACCTGTGGCAAGTCAAAGGCACAGCCAGTTCACTTCTCTTTGCACACCTGCTTATCATTCCCTCTTTTTAAAACTGAGTAATTTTTTTAACCTATTATAAGACTTCAACCTGAATTTCAAAGATAAAAGTTTAATTTGACCATTGTCACTTGGCCTTAACTTTAATAATTTTAGTTGAAGACTGTAACAACAGTCATGCTGAGTCTGAAAAATGGTCTGCTTGGCCTAGTATAATTTCTCCTGCAGTGGCCATAAACAGACACCTAGGTAACAGAAACCATAGTCTTGTTAAAATGCCTCCACAAAAGTAACAGGAATATTTCTCTCCATTTTTCTGGTAGCTGAAAAACAGGTCAGGCCCTCCAACAGACACCAGCATTATGTTAACTCACTTCTGTCAGGAAACCAGTTGTTCTTGTTCCTGCTTTTACCAGAAGAAGCACTACATTCTTAAATGAAAATCCAGGAGAAACAGAAGGACTGTGAGCAGAAATCATCATAAGAAGTACAAATGAACCTTTAGGAAGAAGCAGAAGTAAAGTCAGTGAAGACATGAACTTCAACTTCTGGAAGACTGAAGTTAACACTTAGCTGGTGTAGGCGATCAAGCCTGTCAGTAATGTTAAATATGACTGGCCACAAGAGCAGATGACCTTTGTGTGTTACATCATGCTTCCCAGTTTCAAGTCCAAAGATTACCACAATGACTGTGATTTAGGTCTGCAACATGACTAATTTAAACTATCTTTTTAAAAATGTGACTTTTAGTCCTTTTGTTCTGAAAGATAATATTATCTATTCCATGCTTTTCCTGCCTCTGCAGAGACAGTCGGTGCTTCCACCTTGCCCAAGAAGATGAAACTAGAACTGTTTTATCCCACTGCATTAGCAACATTCAGATGCNAGATCATCAGTAAAGATGTTAAACAAGACTAGGCCAACACTCCTCCCTGGGGGACACCTCTAGTGACCAGACACGCGCTGGATGCAGCAGCACAATTCACCATCACTCTCTGGGCTGGCCATGAAGACAGTTCTCAGCCCAGGGAAGAGTGCACTTGTCCAAGCTGTGGGCTGCCAGCTTTTCTGCATTTTTTTGGTGAAAGGGCTGTCCAGGGAGGCGGTAGGGTCACCATCCCTAGCAGTGCTCAGGACACTAATGGACATGACACTTAATGCTATGGTTAATTGAACATGGTGATGTTCAGTCAAGGTTGGACCCAACAATATTAGAGGTCTTTTCCAAACTTAATGATTCTGTGATTCAAAGATATAACACAAAACTCTTCCTTACTGCAAGGGGAGAAAAGAGATGGGACAGCTGTGTTGGTGAGGCAAACCAAATAATGTTCAGAGGCATAGACATACCACTTCTCAAGCACCACTTCCCAAGAGGCAAATCACTATTCTGCTAGGTGGCTTTGACCAATTTGCTCTTATAAACTTATTTTCAGTGAGTCAACCCCACAAACATGCTGTTCAAGCAGCATGTTCAACGTTTTGAGAGGCTTATGATAAAAGATCATCAGAAGACAGTAAGAATTTCTGCTTAGAAAAACAAGAATTCAAAATAACGTTAATAATCTATTTCGAAGTAGAAAGATTTCAGATGTCACAGGTGCTGTGAATAAAAGAGCAGATATTCATGACAACTTCTTTCTTCTACAGAAGCAGAAAATCTTTTTTGAAGAGAAAAACAAGACAGAAGAGGCATCTTTCCTTTTTTTTCCTTTTAGAAACACCCATTTTGATAATAGTTACCTACAAGACATAAGTAGAAATTCACTCTGCAATTTTCCTGCCCTATGCTTGAAATTAAACGCACAGCAGAAAAAGAAACTAAATCAAAAGCAAGCAATCTAAAAGAAGAATCACTGAAAACATATGTAGATCATCAGAGGAGAAAGAATTCTAGCAGCTGTCAACGCTATGCACAAAAAAAATTTCTTAAGAATAGCTGGTTTCTCTTAAGAGTTAGTGAACTACCAAACTGTAACAGTAATATTCATGAAATTTCTGTATACAGATATGTATTTGCACACAGAGCTACAAAGTTGACAAAATAAGGATGGGGGTGGAAACACTACATTTCCAAGCACAGTTCCACAGCCACCTGTGGCAAGTCAAAGGCACAGCCAGTTCACTTCTCTTTGCACACCTGCTTATCATTCCCTCTTTTTAAAACTGAGTAATTTTTTTAACCTATTATAAGACTTCAACCTGAATTTCAAAGATAAAAGTTTAATTTGACCATTGTCACTTGGCCTTAACTTTAATAATTTTAGTTGAAGACTGTAACAACAGTCATGCTGAGTCTGAAAAATGGTCTGCTTGGCCTAGTATAATTTCTCCTGCAGTGGCCATAAACAGACACCTAGGTAACAGAAACCATAGTCTTGTTAAAATGCCTCCACAAAAGTAACAGGAATATTTCTCTCCATTTTTCTGGTAGCTGAAAAACAGGTCAGGCCCTCCAACAGACACCAGCATTATGTTAACTCACTTCTGTCAGGAAACCAGTTGTTCTTGTTCCTGCTTTTACCAGAAGAAGCACTACATTCTTAAATGAAAATCCAGGAGAAACAGAAGGACTGTGAGCAGAAATCATCATAAGAAGTACAAATGAACCTTTAGGAAGAAGCAGAAGTAAAGTCAGTGAAGACATGAACTTCAACTTCTGGAAGACTGAAGTTAACACTTAGCTGGTGTAGGCGATCAAGCCTGTCAGTAATGTTAAATATGACTGGCCACAAGAGCAGATGACCTTTGTGTGTTACATCATGCTTCCCAGTTTCAAGTCCAAAGATTACCACAATGACTGTGATTTAGGTCTGCAACATGACTAATTTAAACTATCTTTTTAAAAATGTGACTTTTAGTCCTTTTGTTCTGAAAGATAATATTATCTATTCCATGCTTTTCCTGCCTCTGCAGAGACAGTCGGTGCTTCCACCTTGCCCAAGAAGATGAAACTAGAACTGTTTTATCCCACTGCATTAGCAACATTCAGATGCACTGACCAGAATGCATCAGATTAGTATTGCTGCTGTAGGAGAAGTACCAAAAGCAATAAAAGTAGTCCAGAAAGACACCATAGCTTATAGAGAGACACCATGGTGTACATGCAAAATAGGGCAAGATCAAATCAGAGCAGTTTCCCAGACACATACATGTTTTTCACTGGAGAAGTGAGGAGAAGATTCCTTCGTAAAGTGCTAGCCACAACTTGGCTAACAAAGTTCTCTGGCAGGTGCACAGAAACAGCTGTGGCAGGTTAGCATCAGAAAAGTTAATACAACTACAAGAAACTTCAACTTCCAGTCATATTCTTCATGCAACTCTAAAAATGGAATAACCAGCAGCAGGTTAAGTTCTTACACCTCCAATATCACCCTTAAAACTGTTAAAACAGGAATCATGCAGACCACCAAAACAGAGAGTGTGAAGGAGGGAGTAATCTTAATCCCACAGATGTTCCTTGTCAGAACCCTCTCCCATCTCAAGAAGAGACGAGAGAATGAGCCAGGTAAGCTTTCAAAGAGTGAAACTGATCTTTGACACCAGTAATCTCCATTAACTGGAAACTCTGTCAGAACAGTACTGCCAGGTTCTTCCTGCCCACTCAGACCTTCCCCTGGCTGACAGTTTAGGGTATTTATGGAAATATAGTAACATCAGCCATACACAGATAAACACACATGCATATAACATATAGCCAGGTACACAGCATCTGCTCCTTCCCCATCCATTTAGGTTTTTCCCATTATCCTGGCAAAATCAGAACTTCAGAAAAGCTGTTCAGCGACTGTTAAAACCCTCTGTTCTGTAACACTGATGACAGTAATTGGAGGTGGGGAGGAAGGGAAAAAGAAATTAACTGCTCATTTAAGGACATAAAGTAATTCCTGCCTGCCCCTGGTTCTACTTAAATTGAAAAATCTGCAGAGCCACACATACACTCTGTGAAAGAACAGTCATATCTTAAGTCACAGATTCCAAAACCTCGTTTTCTACAATCATTGATGACCTACAGAAAAAATTTCACCAAATTACAGAAATATTAACAACTATGTTTTAATAAAATAATTTAATAGGTAACTGAGCTTTTCCTCAAGCTTTCATTTAACCAATTTAGAAACTGTCAAACAATAATTTATAAATCTTACCTGCTTTTTTCTTGAAGTTGCCTTGGGCAACAGACTGGCTGACAAAACTGATGCAAACGGCGAGCAACACAGCTCAGGGAAAGGATTTGGAATCGATGGGTTCTCCAAAATACTGTCACCTTTCTTTTTTCTCCTATTTCAACAGAATACATAATATCAAGCAATAATTGTAACAGCTGCTGTTAAAATTGCAATGTCCAACCACAATACGTGAACTACTAAGCCACTAATACCACAGTGCTTCCTGGTTGCAGCAATTAGCTTTCTTTTTTGCAGTTATTTTATTTAATCAGTAGGCTGAATATATTAACATACAGTGCCTAACACTACTTGAAAGCAATCCAAGTATTCAGCTCTGAATATAAAGTTGTTTGAATATGCGTAAGTCTCTGCAGAGTAAGAGCAGAGATATATTTATATTGGCTTCTAAGGACATTAGTAAATATTTTGTTGTCCCTGTGTTTATGCCATTCCCTGTGTACACATATTACAACAGTAGATGCATGTAACTTCTCAGCAAAACTTTCGAAGTATATCACAACAGTATTTTAAACAAATGCAAACTTTTTTTTTTAACCAGAATTGACTCAAAGTGACTGACAAGAGAAAATAGTGCAAAGCAATCCATTCATTTCTGTTTTCAGTTAGTTTTGTATTGGCATCTCTGCAGCTCCATCATAAAATAAATGTCTCAGTTGTTGCTGTCTGCTGAAACAGGATTGTGTCAGAAGTATCACCAGGCAGCATTTGCAGGAGTAGGGAAAGTAATCACTACTGTACTTGCCTAAGAGCTCAGTTATGCACTGGTTTAAAGTATCACATTAATAATGTGGTTGTTTAGACTGCTGTGTACATTACAGTGCGTGGTTTTCTCACATAAAATATTGAAGAGCACTTTGTCTACTTGATTTCATCTGAAAACCTGCACCCAAAACACCTGATGTATTTGCATCTGCCAACATATTACAAGAGTTTTCTACATGTGTGTGTTAATGCCCCCAAGCTTCATATTTTACTTTATTACCTTCTTTATTATCATTCCAGATTTCATATTGTAATTAGTACAAAGTGGGGAAAACCATCAGAATAAGGTTACAATACAGAATGAAGATACTTCGCTTACGGAAAATCCTCACCAAACTGGTGAGGATTCATTTTAAGTGATATTTTGCTTTAGGAGGAGCAAAAAAATCCTGTAATGCAGTATTTTAAGATTTTGTAAACTTCAGTCTACCGAAACTCATCAGATGCTTCACGAAAAACCCAGCTCATAGCTTCCTTTGCTAAGAATAGAGACCAATGCCTTTAAGAACAGCCTGAGAGGTAACAAACGGGGTGCACACCGCTGACAGCGGCACTGCTCCCGGGGAAGCGGTTTTATCTCACCAACATTCTGAGAAAGACACTGCAGGGATAAAGTAGCTGCTGGCTCAGCCTGACAAGGCAGGCTCGGCACTGCCGACTCCTTTCACCTCAGGCTGAGAAACC
>VZRH01006788.1:528942-558058 GCA_013397555.1 Urocynchramus pylzowi
CGCGCCTTCGCCCGAGGGCGGCACCGCGGGCAGCAGGGCCTCCGGCATGGCCCGTGAGCTCCTGCCCCGCGCCGGGCAGCGGGCTCCAGCCGCGCACCGCCGGACGGGCCTGACACGCGACTCGGCGCCTGGCAAATCGTTAACTAAACTGACACATCCCTCTGTGCATCGGGAGTTTATGGACATGCCTTGCAGAAATAGGGAATGACCGAGGCCGGGGGACAGACCTGTCACCTTGTGCCAGAAAAGCGGCTCGTGAGGAGGCTGGGCTCCGGGCTGGGCCCAGCACCCACGTCCAGCCGCAGCCTGAAGCACGGTGGAATGTGAAAAGGTTTTCCCCCGTGTCCTGGGCTGCTCCACAACAGCCTGCTCCTGCTCTGCTTTATGTACACAAATCCCTCTGTGGCAATTCCATGGCCGTCCTTATCAGCGTTCATCCGATTTCAAAATAAAAAATACCCCTTGCTGCATGAAGAACAGTTTGTTGGCACCAAGCAGAGTGGGTAGAGTTTAGGTCAGTCAATTCGATGGTCAAAAACTGAAAGCCCCTGGTGAAGACAGCACCATGTAGAAACCTTCTGACTGTCCTTGGCATGGCCAGGGGCAGTAACTGAGATGTGAGACTGGTAAAAATATAGAATGTTTTGAGGCAAATCCTTTGCTGTTTTCCTGAATCCACTGAAAAAATAATCACACACAAGCCAAGATTTCAATTCTGGAGAAAGATTTTTGTATCATAGAAGCAATACTCACAGTTTTCATTTTGGCTGAGTCACAGATGATTTTGCAGGACGTTCATTTTCAATGAAATGAAGGATTCCTTGTCCCCTGAACAGCTCATTCTGTTACACTTACAGCAGAAGTCGAAGTCTGAGTTGATTAACAATTCTTATATACAAAGTCTGGCAAATGTATCAGGAATTTTATAGTGTCAGATAATTGACTGGATTTGCTCGTTGCTTGCGAACAGCTATCCTTTTATAAAACTGCAGAGACCAGACCACTGGGTTTTTTTGCCTAATTGATTCACAGGCATGATTGTGACATGTTAAACCTCATTGTTTTCAGAAGAATAGAAGAACAAATGGTATAGGTGCTCTAGGTAGAAAACCGAGATTGGAAAGAGATAAAAATCTGCAAGTGGCAATTGTATGCTGATATTCATTGGCATTTAAAAAGTTCAGCCACAAAAAGAAAATATATTTTGACTTTTCACCTATTCTGTGCAATGTGTTATAGAGCTGCAACCTGACATACGTGGTGCGGTTTTGTGTCTTTGGCTTAGTCATGTAATTGTTCTAAAATGCCTGGCAAATAAAAACCACAATTAGAATGAATAACAGCAAATAAATTAAATACTTTATTTTTCAAAATAACTTTGGTGGTAATCTAATTAGTCATGACAGCAGCAATGCCACTTCTAGAAAAAATCAATAAAAATGTCATTCTATTATAATTTCACTTGCATGTTGTAAGAAACAAATTGACTTAAATTGTTTTTTTATATATCTTGTAGTCTGTCCTGATGCTTGCTGCTGCCAGTGCTTCTCTGGGAATAGCATTGCATGAGGGAAATGCACTCAGTGGAATACTGAGGCTCAGAAGAACCTATGTGATTGTTCTAGTGCAGGCATTGGAAATGTTGCATGCATGAGAATGTGAAACTAAAGCTTCTCCTGCCTTACTGTCTCTCTTTGCAAACAACTGTAAGAACAAAAATGGTTTCCTGAGCTTGGCTAAAGATATCTGAGAGCATTTGACCTAGAATCTGTTTAAGTGTAACCTTTAACTCCTTCTTTGAACAAGTACAAACCCAGTAATCTCTGAACCGTTAATAGAGTTGATATTAAGACTGGCAGATTTCTGCTAAGACCCAACACCAAAACATTTGTTGAGCTGTGTGACTTGGTTTCCTTTTCATCATAAATACACTTAAGCTGCCTAGTGTGGTTTTTGATAATTGCTATGCTTGTGCAGCACAGTTGTTCTAAGATTTACCATTTCCCAATGTCCTGGGTTGGCTATATGATGCTTGTATCCCCAGTTGTCTGTTCTGTTTATATTGGATAATAAGTTTTGCACCTTTAAGACTGGTTCTAAGAGCAAAGGTGGGAGAGAAGACTAAACTAAATTTCTGTGTATTCTTCAATACTCAACTCAGTAGGCTTATTCCCTGTGTTTTAATTTTTACCTTTCTTAGTCATAATCACATCCAGGTGTTTATCAAGTAAAATTAAAATATATATTGAGAAAAATTGCAACAGATTCAAGCTATTCAGTATGCACCCCACTTCCAGAAAATCAAGCTCTCCAGTTCTCAAAAGCCTGTATGCTATTTAGAATCACAACACTTGATTAATGTGACAAAATTATGCCTTTAATTAGAGTAAACTCAATTATTACTGACAAAGTGGAGGTTCAGAAAATCCAAACTACCTCTGATTATCTTCGAAAACTGTAGAGGAATTTTGTTGGGTTTTTTTATCACCCTTCCACACATCCTCCCTTGCTTTTATCAAAATACTCTCGATGTACGTATAATGGTTTTACCACAAAAAGCTTCACTGCCCTACGATAGCCGATATCCTACCCTTACACCATCTTTTATCGTAGCTGCAGTAGTAGAGAAAGTAATTATTTCTATTCAAGTACTAGACTGAAGCCACAGAAATAGCTACTTTTTCCAGTGCAAGGCTACAACCAGGCATGTCTTGTCTCCCCATACATTTTCTCCAAAAGCCCCCCAAAATAAATTGCATCAGCAGTAATGCTCTCACCCTAAGAATACAGAGGATCACCCTAAGAAAAAAGTAATTTGTTCAGTAAAAAAGGCATGCGCCAATTTATGTGTATTTGTTATCTCAATGGACTTAAAATGTGTTGAACAAATGAACCTCATACAATGAACTGTGCATTCTAGCTCCTTCTTGAGTATTTCAAAAGCCCATTTATAACTTTGAAAATGGGCTCAAGTACTTCATGAGAGCCAAATTTATCCAGTGACCACAAGTGGAGATACCACTAGCTAACTTCCTGGCAGTAGTGCGTAAGTCTTTGAAAAGTATCTGTGGTTGAATGCTTTGTGAGGAGTCTTCCCTATTATTACAGCTTGGATTGAATGTTAAATTTAAAATTATTGTTAAAATAATTTTAATTATAATAATTTGCAGGTAAGGAAAAGGTTCCAAGGGATTAAATCAGTACCACCAGTCTCAGTCATTTCCCCAAGCTGCTTTTCAACCTAACCTGAAACTCAGTGTACAGCTACACAAACCACAGCACAGTAAAAATCCAGTGTTTCCCCTGACTACATCCCCTTTTTCTGCACTTACTATCAAGAAGCAGATTTGCACTTTTTTTCTGTTGTTGTTTAGTTTTGGACTTTTTTTTATCAATCGAAAAGCATGAATACTTTAGCATACTTTTGTAAGAAACTTGAGAGATTGATTTTATTGCCAGCTTTGACAACAGTGTTTGCTATTTCAATAGCAAGTTCTGTGATTCCCTGTGATAGCTCTGTCAGAACATCCCCCTGATGGAATTTTGCCTTGAACTGTAACACAAGATTGGAATGAAATCCTGTGCAGGGTTTTTTAGAATAAGAATTATACCCTTCCAATATATCAAATCAAATCAAGAGCTTGTGATTTCTGAAATGTTGTTGTAGCCAAGAGCAGATAATGTGGTTCAGCGCAGGGTTGACTGAGTGGCATGTAGGGCTTGTGAGCTGCAGGTCATGCAGACATGTGACAATGTGACATGCTGGCTTCTGCTCCCTTGCACTGGGGCTGCATGAAATCAGTCACACAGAACGTCTGTAATAAACAATGCATTAGGTGATGCAATCTGCACTGGCCAACCTTGAACTGAGGCCTGAAGTTCCTTCCTAGAGAGAACTGTAATAGCGCGGGGTGAGCGTTGCATACGTGGGGGTTACAGTGGCCACATCTGCATCTAATGGTGCTTGGAGGCTGTGTGCTCACTCCCAGAAATAACTGCAGCAGTATATTATGTGGTTCATTTGTCCATAACTACCCCTAGTACCACAACAGCTACTGCACTAGATGTAATCTTCTGGAAGGGAATTGACAAGTGGATGACTTTAAACATCACATAAATTATTAACCGTTTAGATAAATTAAACAGGCGATGTTTCACAACAGCAGAGTACTGCTGATACTTTTTACAGCCCTATTTCTGGAGCTCCACCTTACACAAAAAATGTAATTTCTGACCTCACATGCCTTCAGAATACTGCACAAAAACATGTAATGATTATGGAAGGAAGGTTGCAGGCAAATGTGCTATCTGGTATTCCATGTGTTTATCCAGCACATAGATGTTTAGTTTCCGTAATGTGAGTTGTTGGGAAATCAGATTCAAGATCCTTTAACACTAGTCATTTTGTACAGTGGGAAACAAAATACAAGCATTAAAAAAAAAAAAACCAAACCAAAAGCAAAACAACAAAAAACCCCAACCCCCCAAACAAACCCAAACCAATCACAAAAAAGATAAAACCAAGAAATGTAGACCTAAAATGACTTTTCATAAACAGCCACACCACTCATAAGTCTCAGCCATTTCTGAGCAGCTGCCAAGGACACTGAAACAGTAGAACCAGACAAAGCACAGTAAGAGTCTCCAGATACATTCAAAAAAGAAGGCAAATGTAAACTTCTTTTGGACTTAAAGAAATAACATACCTGGTCAGACTCAAGGTGTGCAGCACTTCACTTTTGTTATCAGAGTACAAGGCTGCTGTATGCAATTGAAAGACAAAATGAATTCTGTTTTTGGAAGAAGTGATGTAAAGAGATTTTTTTTGCCTAAATGCAGACATTTCATACCAATTTAGATCCCTATTCTACCATGCCCTAAGATGGCATAAATTTCCTATTCAGCCTGTGTCACACAGGTCTGTCCTGTGGGGATGTCTGAGATATCACTGGATATTAAATATGTCACCAGTCACTTGTATTTAGGTGCCTAAACTTCACTCATATTATTTCTTTCCTGCTTCTGTAATATGTAGCTTGCAAAAAATTAGCCGTGGCTTTAAGAAACAAAGTCTAGGAACATCAGGCATACTGCAGTGTGAAAGTGGATTTTGAAAGCTTTCATCAGATCTAAGGAGATTTTCTCTAATTCTGGGAACAGTAAGAAATTTGAAATGTGTTCATATGCATATCTGCATACATGTGAGAGAAGGAAGAATTTTTCTCTTCCAAAATCACTGGAATAATCTAGCCCAGATTTGCACCCCAAATTTGTACTAGCCCTGGTTGAGCAAAGCAATTTCCAAATCAATCTACCTATGCATGTGCAATTTAGAATGCCTTGAAAATGGGCTCTGAAACGGAAAGCTCTGCTGAACCCTGATGATGGAGTCATTATGTTTCTGCCAAATGACACAAACCAAACAAATGCTCATCAGTCCAGCTGGAATTCTGAAGGTAGTGCCACTGTATGATAACATACCAGCCACCATTTTAATACATCACCTGGTAGGACATTTAGCATTCTTTGGAATGAATTAATCACACAGAGAAGGTAATTTTCTCTGTCTCAAGAGTTATTCCAAGAAATCTATATTTGGGAAATGAGATATTCAACAAACCTTTGAAAAATCAACCTACTGTTCATATTATAAAAGCATTTTGCTGACTACTTGAAGTTATTATATTAAAAGGTTATTAATGCAAATCTCTGTAATTCAGGAACCCTATCTAACAATGCCAATCTCAGCACTTACTACAGACCTAATTATCACAACATCAGTGCACCTAACATTTTAATGTATTTATTCCCTTCATACGGATGAGTAAATGTTTGCATCTTTATGTGCCTGAACAGGTTTAAAAATTAACCCTAAGAGAGTATTCAAAGTACCTGACTTTAGACAACTATACTGTGTTAGACTGGCCATCACAAAGGAGAGAAACAGAAGACTCCAGATATCAACTAAAAAACACAGGGGGTTGAGCACTGACAACCATCCCAGAAAAACTTTTTGTTTCCTCTGAATACATAGAAAACCATAGTAGAACTGTCTTCTTACTTAAACATCTCTGTTTGCTGTTGAAAATTAGACAATGCAATTAATTTGCTAAGTGATTTTCTCAAAATCTAATGGATATTGTGGCTCAGTAACAAATGCAAACTCTGAGTCCAAAATTAGTACTCTAAAAATCAGGCTGTCCTTCTTTGTATAATGAAGGATTCTTGTTTCTAAAAATAAAAAAGGTAAAATGCATTAATACTTTGCCACTTCAAACAATGAATCAGCTTTAAATCTGGTCCAAAAGGCATTTTTCCTTAGAGCTGGAGAAAAAAGTACCTTTTCCTTTGATTTCATGTTTATTGAAGCTGTGCTGTGGAGTTGTTAGGTACCTACTAGAATTTAACTTTTTTTCTAATAGTCATAATTTTACCATGACAAGTAGAACAATTTCATAATGCTAAATGCAAGCAACTATCTATTTTGCTTTTGTGTATTTATGAAGGAGATACGCCACAATATATAAAAAACAACATAGAAGATAATTCCAGACGATTATGTTACACACAGTGACCTTATAAATTCTGTTTAACAGTCAAAGAGTCTTACAGAATTTCCCTTGGGGTGGCAGGGCAAGGAGAGAATGAGAAAAATGCTGGCTACTGAACAATTTCCTAAATAATTTGCACCTGACTTCAAAGAAATTTAACGTGGATCTGAAGTATTTGGAATGAAGAAGTGCAAACTGAGATCATATCTAAAATTAAGAAGATTATTATAGCCACTCAGCCCTTTCAAATTCAACCTTCAGTGTTCTCCTCCACTTCCATAAATTTATCCCAACCCATTATACTTGTCTCAGAATTATAATATGAGAAACCAGAATGTTTTTTCTTCTTTTTTTACACTACTTGAACTTACTTCATAAGACAGTCACAGTGAAGTTTTCGGACTTCAAGTCCACTTGAGGTTTCATCCTATCCACCAGGAACTAATGCTGGACTAATACATCCCCTTTCTATAATGTCCAGTCTTTATACATCCACACTAAACTTGGTATACTTTCTTATGACTGGATTTATGTGCTACTGGATCACTCAAGATGACATACCCATCCCACAGATGGACTAAGCATACAGGCACAGTTCTGTCAAATTTGCCACAGAACACGACAAAGAATCTGTAGTAGCTTTATGTTTTTTGTGTTCTCATTATGGGCTGTGGGAGGACAGACAGTAACTAATCTGGCAAAAAGCCTACTGGTAAAAGTTCAAACCATTGAAAGTCTCTTAAGGAATTGGAACTGACAAAGTGAGTTTGAGGATTCTTCTTCCTGTGGTAACTCTTCAAGGCCTCAAGCCCATTTTAGCATTTTGTCAAGCCCTGGCCACAGAGCCAATACCACCTATTAATCTTATTAAAGCCAAGATGTATCACTCAGGGTAATACATGAAACTTAGTGACTGATATACTGGACTTTGTGCAAGTCCCTTAACCAAATTCCAGCTAACATTCCCAAACTGGGTGGTTTTATTAGGAGAAGGTATTTTGCAGTATAGCTGGAGGTAGCCCATTGAAGTTTGCATTCAATCCAAATGTAATTACAGTTCAGCAATAGGTGAAGGGAGTTAATTCTTGCATGGGCTGAATTTTGCCTAATTGCAACTTGGATTCAGGCAAAAGCTGTTTGAATTTCCATGGGGAGTAGAAAGGTACATTTTAATATCTTTTATTATCACGGTCCCTTCAGAACATTTCTCCTTTTGTTTATTCGGAGAGAAAAATCTACCATTAAGTGATTTGTTAAAATATTAAAATCCCAGTTTGGCTGGCTCTCAAGCAAGAACGTAGGCTTCTATTATAACATATTGGGAGCTTTTAAACCAAAGCAATTCATAATAAATTTATTCAAATTGACACATTTCTGGTTATAATGTCTTCATTATTTCTTCGGAGTTATGAAACATGAATTATATCACTGTAACCACAACACTAGTCAAAGAAATCTAATTTTCTGTGAAGTCTGTTTGAACACTCATCATGTAGCTCAAGGCATACATTTGATTGTTTTCTTCTACTGTTCCTTGTATTGGTGTTATTCCAAAGGCTATAGTAATATTATAACCTCACTGCATCTAATTCTAAAAAATATTCTTACTTACTGGCAGGCTCTAAAAATATATAGCAACATAAAAAAATAAAAATAATTACATCACTAAAATCTATTAGGCATACATTGAAGAGAAGTGCATTTCAGATTATTTGGTGTATTTCAAACACATTCTCTTTAAGCAGTACATGCATTTTATCATCATAGCTAGCAAGCTAGCATACATTTTATTAAATTCAGATTAAAACTGAATTAAATTCACATGGCATAGAATTCCTGAATCATGAGATCAACATAAACCAAAAAAGAACTTTTTAAAGCAAAATAAAAAGGTTCTCCATAAGAGTATATTCTGTTTTATACTTCATTTATTAAATTCTTTTAACAAGAATGAATTATAATTAAAAAAAAAAAAAACCAAAAAAAAACCTCAACAACAAAAAATCCACCTCTGATAGCCTCTTTTACAGTTTCTTAGGATGGAAAGATTTTTTCTCTCACTTTGCTGTCAGAAATGAAAGCCCAAGTTGCAATCATTAAAGGTCTGAATTTGCATTTTTCAGCAATCCAGAGAAATGAGAGCAGGTATTGTTATCATCATTATCATTATAAAGTTCTTTGTCTGTGGATATTCTAACAAAGTTGCTGGTCAGCTGTTTGTCAGATGCCTTGCCAGTCATCAGATAATCTTATAGCAGATTAAAAAGAATAGCAAATTAAAATTATAGCTTTGTGAACTCATAGCTGTTAAATCCTCTATAAACTAAAGTAACTGAATGTGGTGCCTAGTGCTAGAAGCCAACACAGAAAAACTGCCAAAGCTAAAAAATAAATAAATTAATGGATTTGTTTGTAAATAGCTGGTAGAATCTTGTCTCCTAACACAGTCCTCTTTCCCTCTAGTCCTCTTTGTCAAGACAGTTGTTGGACAACCTCACAGAACTAAAACTCTCCTAAGCCAAGACCTCTCCAGCTTACTGTATGTGGAAGACGGATTTGAAGATGAATATTAAATAAATCAAAATGACCCTTGATAAGACCTTGCTGGCCTGAACTGCCAGTGGGAAGGATTGAGAGAACAGTGTGCAAGGTCCCTTCTGGAGTAGTGGACGGCAGTGTCTTTGCCACAAGCCAGACCTGAGTAACTGAGCTGATTGGGTAAAAGAGGCAAACTCAGCTTTATTCTATGAATGAATCTTTACAGACCTGCTATGGAACCTGTCCAAAACCAGCTCAAGCAGACACCCCCGGATACAGTGTGTCAGTGTGTTATCTGCTAAAAAGTATCAAGAAAAGTGGAAGCCAAGAAGTTTACTGTTCCTAGGGAGGTTTGAAGTATGCATATTTTATTTCCATTTTCTCTTACAAAGCACCTTTATTTGTATTACTTTTTGCTATGATCAGATATATGTGTATCTCTACACATATAGAGATATGAGGAGTCAGTCTGGAAAAGCAGAGTCCAGCACAGCATCCTTTGGTAAGTTTAGACCCTGTTTAAATATGTTGCCGTAGTGGTTACTGTGGAAGACTTCAGTGGAGGGCTGCCACTGGCAGCTTTTTCCAGCCTTTACCCCACAGCCAACCAACAGCCTGTGTGCAGTGTGCTACCACCTGGAACAGGAGTGAGGCAGTAGGTCCTCATACCTGTGGGATGCTTTGGAGGTGAGGCAAAACTGTATTCCCCTACACAGGCAATCCACACCATGTTAGCTTCCTGGTCCTGCACAAGGTGGGAGAAGTGCTGAAAGACAGTGTCTGCTTTTGGTGTAGGTTCCCTCACCCTCTCTTTGTCTACCTTTGGCATGGTCAGTGTTCAAAAGCCCTTGGTACACCTTGCTGCAAGGGAGTCATGGATGTGCCAGAAGGGCCTCCCAAACACGAGAGGTGGTGTGGTGTTAGTTAAGCATTGTGGAGACTCTTCTGAGTCTGCTGCATAGATTTGGGCAAGATACTCTGGCCTGAAAAGTCTTCTGAACTGCTAGGCAGCAGTCAAATAGGGCAGGTGAAGTATTGCCATTGTTTCCAGAGTTCAGGGAATTAATGCATTTCCACTGTCCGGTGGCTGCATAAGGGAACAGAAACAATTTAACAGCTACTGCAATTCGTTTTCATACTAGTATTCCATTTTTCAGGGAGTAATAGTGAGAATATATCAAATTGTTGACCCTTTGAAAGTGGGCTTCAACATAAATTAATTGTTGTGTTAAAAAAATGAATTTTATGTTTACCCTGCAATTTGTCCCTGAAATGGAGGCTCAATTAGAGTTTCAATGATTTACTAAAGATGTTTTAAACATAATGTCCAAACAATGCTACATAAATTAAACATGATGTAATTGAGTGTAACACTAAGTGGCTCATCACTGTTGATTCATGTGGAAATCACTGAAATTCTACTGATCATTATGCATTCATTCAGTATTAATGTAGGTACCATATGTGCTTCCATGGATTCTAGTGTTACTCAGCATTCATTAAGTTTTAATGTACCATTAAAAAGGCATCAAAAGACCCATCTAAAAACACTGCCACAAAGGTAGTTCATTTAAAGACAGTTAAAGCAGCATGTTTCACTTAAACATTACAATACAAAGTAAGGTAACAATGAATCAGCAGAAACAGTTCAGGAAAAAATAGCGTTTGATTGCAGTCTAGGCTGGTGTTTGAACTAAAGGCAATACATTCACCCTGTTCCAGATTTCTGGACAGCTGCTTGTATTTGTAGACAAAAGTACTTAACATGCAAGTACATGGTCTTTAAGTTGAAATTAATGACTAAGTATGTATCATTCATATATATATATATATCCTTAAGGTTTTAAGTTATTTTGTTCACTGGCCAGAGAACTGAAAAGATCACCGGTGAATCGGGTGATCACATCTCTGCATAAATAGGATTCACAAGATTCTATTCAGTTCAATGTTTAGTGCTTTAGAAGTATGACACACAAACTTTTCTCGAACTTTGATCTTGTCCAGAATAGGGACATCCCATAGGTGACTCGCTATAGCAAAATAAGACACATTAAAAAATAAATGTGTCTAAGAAAAAAATCCTCTTCCCAAGATATTGAGAGAAATAAAGCATAGGCATGCTCAGACCTACATATTTGTTTTGGCAAACCTTGCTGATATATAATTAATAAAATGGTAAAAGCATACAAGCCTCAAATGCCTACGGCACAACTCCTGATGCTATGTAAGGATATGAGCAGCACAGAGAGCATGAATGGGGATTGATGAGTTAATATCTCTTTCTGATGAGTTAATATCTCTTTCTGATGAGTTAATATCTCTTTCAGGAAAAGCATTGTAGAGTATTAAATTAGGCTAGCAAGTAGAAGTTCACAACAAACAAAAAATTGTTTTTCAGACAGTGTATCATTACGTTGAAGAACTCCATATCACACAAGAATGTGTCAGTTTAAAACTTACGGGAGTTGAAAAAATAAGTTGTCAAGCTCTTGAACAAGACTATTTAAGACTATTAAATACACAGAAATCATCTTTACTTTTGCATTCTCAGAGCTAAAAATTGTTGAAGGTTTAGCATACTTGGGGGGTAAGTATTACTTTGTGTATTTTATAATCTTATGTTTTTCCCTAAGCATATACTTTTGATCATTGTCAAAAGCCAGATAGCCAGCTCAATAAACCTTCAGTTTGACCCAGCATAACTATTCTTCCTTTATGCTCTAAAGCTAGAGCAGCCTATTGCTTGAAGTTACAATGATTAATCACTTGCATTCATGTAGCAACTTTTGTGTTGAAACATGGCTATGTCATCCTAATCAGTTTTCCCTATTTTTTTTTTTAACTAAAGCAACCCCACTCCTTTAATATCTCTTCACATGGTTTCCAAAGGTCTTGTTTTGTTCTCTCACCCAAACTGCCTTCCACTGTTAGATAAGCAATTTAAAGAGTCAGAATTCAACCTGAAATTCTGCTGCTTTTAATGTCTTTATTTTTCACTCAGAGATTTGTTTGATTCCTGCTTATGTTGTTTTTCCCACTGATGATCAGGCAACTCATATTTCATATCACCTCCAAATTATGTTTTTAAAGTAATGTAATAGTTACACAAGACACACCTATTTCCTTTTCCTGACAATATGGTCTAGCAGACTCTTCCTTACACCTTTTCAGCCTTTTATCTTTAGTTGGCAGCAAAGGCTACGTCTTTTATGTCTATTGAACTTCCAAGCACACCTGACAGTCTAAAATATTTTTTACTTCAGAAATTTTCTTTTAAGGAACACAGTAGCAGACAGAGTCTGAATAAAGTGGGGAAAAAAAAAGTCACTATTTACAGGTAGAGCCTTGCAGCCCATTTTCCCCAGACCTCCCTCTCTCGTGGCTCCTTTTCCTGAGAAGCCAAGCCCTAGGTGAACTTGATGCATAGAGCTTGTGCCTGTGTCTCATGGCAGCTTCTGATAAAGCTCTTAACACAGCTCAGAGTAGAGCTCAGGTAGAGGTTACACAGATGTGTAAGAGCTCAACTGCCTTCTGACCATTCAAGAACCGCCCTGGCACTAGTGCTGCCCGTGAGAAGGGTAAACAGCATGCTAATCCTTGACAGTGAGGCACCTACCTGTGCAGCTGCCTGGGTGCCCAGCTTGCTCCCAGTCTTCTGCAATTTAAAAAGGAAGTTTTCTGCAATCCACTTCTTCAACCTTTGCTTCACCTCCTTGTTCCACTTAGGTGCTGAAGTTTAGAATTGCAGCAGCTTGGCGTTCATAGCATAGGGATTTCCTTTTTGGTACATGCACTTTGAAACCACAGGTGGCCAAATACACTCCAGTTAGCAGAATGCAAGTGTTTAATTAGCTTTTAGCAATGGAAGCAATGGAATAGTGTCTGCTGATCAGACCAATCATGCTGTTTAACCAAAGGTGACCAAATTCAGCTCCTGCATTCCATCTCCCCATTTAGTTCAAGTATTTAATTTAGAAAACTGCAATCAGCTTAACTATTTAAAATATTCTTTTTTACTGTATTATTGATAAATCAGAGCGATATAAAGCCTTAAGCAAATGTGAAATAAATTCATTTTTTCTTGCTTTGCCACTTCAGATTAAGTGTGATTAGAGCCTGTTAGATTGTAGTCTTTCTTGCTCAGGATCACATAGGAAAAAGACATTAAACAGGGGCACAGACACATATAGCTGAAGGAAAATTACTGACTCCAGCTAAATTCTGAGTACAGCTAAAGTTTATGAAATATTTTTAACTAGAAATATTTTAACCATTATTAGGTACTCTAGTGGTTAATGTACACCAGCACTAGCACACTGAGTACACTAGCACTTGCAAACAGCCACTGTTGGCCAAATTTTTTTTAACAGCTGTTAGAGGTTCTGTGGACTTAACTCTCCCTCCGCCCTGGCTGATTGTATGCTTCAATTCCTTTACTCCTTTGGATGTTCACCACCACATACACAAACCTTGTAGTTAATATTCCATTCTTAAACTATTCTGTCACTTGTGAAGATGGCCTTGGGTGTCCAGTATTTTGGGTGTTCTTGTTGCTCTGGCTGGGCTGACATCAAACACAACAGGCAAATCAAACACAACAGGCAAAGCAAAACCTGCCCTGCTTAGTACCCAGAACAACTGGTAAAATAGATGAAGAGGCTAAAGAAAATTTATTCCATCAGTCTGGAAGAATAGAAATTTCTGAAGAACGCATTCTAGTATTGTCTTAACAAGAATAGCTTACATCTCATGTTTGTTATTTGTATTAACAGTGACCCAACTCTCAGTGAAAAGTGTACCAGGTGTTCTGAGAGTATTGAAATGACTAAGGGTAAACTTAGAATAAGCTTTAAGAATAAGCTTTCCACCCTCACCCTCAAATTCCTGTTATAAGCATTGTTTGGGAATGCCCAGACATTCATGGAAACTAATGCTTTAGAAATCACCAAGCGGATTTGTTGAAACAGAAGACAGTTGTTCTTCACCCAGAACAGCTGCTATCAACAAAACAGCCACTGAAAATAACTCATTTTACAATCACAAACTGCTAACAAGCAAACATCACTGGCATTTGTTTATAATGACACTGCTATGTTATGGGCACAAGACTGTTCTCAAAGTTTGGGAAGTTCACTGAGGAATTAGCAACTTACATTCCAATTAAACTCTTTGGGATTCTTTTTGGCACTAGAGTTCTATTTCAGCTGGGAATGATACAGCCCTTATTATTTCCAGGCTCCTACATGCACAGTCACTCTGAAATAATACTAATAATACTGCTACTAAGTTGAAATTTCCTAAAATTATTAGTTTCTTTTTTGCATACATTTATTTTTCCTTTTACCAATGCTAAGAGATCTTCTTCCATCACTATATTAGCAAATGTGGAACATACTGTTCAAGAAAAGCACCCAGATCAAAAAAATCAAAATTCCTTTTATCACTACCTCATCCCTTCTCCTTCCCCCTCCCATTATTTTTTTCTCTTAACTGTCTTGAATAATTTAGGAATAATTTAGTCCATTAACCTTTTCATGGTGATGGAGGAAGTGAAAACAGAAGTGTTCATCTCCTCTTTCACTTAAACACTAGCTGTTGTACTGTTAGTGAATGTGAGGTTTAATACAGCTGAAAATGAGAAAACTATACATCTCTTCCAAATACGCTGCTTGAAGACATTAAACCACCTTAAAAAGTAAATTGCTTGTGTTACTAAGTAGGAACAGATGACAAAAAGTAATGCAACTTTATGTACAACATATTGTAATAGACTCTTGATGAAGAGTTTCTTTGTTAGTTCCCATACCAAACAGCTCTTTCAACGAAGACAAAACAAAATTAGGTATTTAAGTTTTTAACAAGCATAGTTTCCTATACTTGCGAATTTCATGGCATTTTAACAAGGACACCTTCCCTCTCACAAAGCTACCTAATCAGAAATTTTAAAGAAAAAAACATCCATCCTAGCTGTGATTTTCAATCGGGTTGTATAAAATAATCCCTCATAGAAGGCATGCCTTTCAATTAGAAGCTGTGAAACATTTCCACTGATATTGCTACAGCTTTGCTTTATCACCAAAATAGACTTCATAAGCAATCTGTCTACAAGTGATATTTCAGCTATGCCACCAGCAGCCAAGCACTAACAGAACACCACAGCTCCAGAACCTCAGATCATCACAGCATCCACAAACAGTTTTGGGCCCATGATTGTGGCAGTTCCAGTCCAAGCACACCACTTTGACTTCAGCCTCACAGTCAGTTAACCCAGACAGAAAAATTAAGACATGTTCCTTTCTGCAAGGAGCTCTATTTTTTTGGCTCCCAACCCACCTACCTGCTTAGTCATTTACATTAAATTTTTTATCTTGCTGTAATTGTCCAACACCTCATAGGATGCAGTCTGGCCTAGCATTCAAGGATGTATACCCTACTGCTCAACAGCACTTTTTCCTTGTTTCTATTCAACAGAAGTATTGCAAACCTTTTGGCAACTTAAAATAGGATTCTAAGTAGCTCCAACTGAAAATGTTTGCTTTGGCTGGTAACAGCTACCTGAAATAAATAAAGTTAAAAGTATTAAGTGCTGTCATGTGTGATACCATGCTTCTTGTCCCTATCCACATAATTTTCATGTCTTCTTTGGAGATTGTCATGTTGTATGTTACAATTACAAGTAGCTGGAAAAACTAAGGCACTGATTACTGAGTGTACATCCCAAAAATGGAGACACTGAGTGGCCTAACATCTTGCAGCTGCAACGTATGAGAGCTCTTACCTCGGCCTTACAACCTTTAGTCACAAGAACATTTCCAAAAGTTATCTGGTGATGCTGTCCCAGCAAAACTGCTCCCTTCTCCAGGTACATCTGTAGTCTTAACTTTATTCTTCTGTAAAATAAATTTTAAAAATATATCTTCTATAATAGCTAACAAGATCATTTTTACTACCTAACTCTTTGCTTTGCTCTAGCCCTCCTTACATTGAAAGCCCTGGGGTCTGAATTGTGCACTGTGCTAAGTGGATACCTGCTGCTTCTTCAAAGAACTGGCAGCAGTAGGTTATAATGCACCTTCACTGGGGCCTGCTGTTTTGTCTGGACAACTACACTGGCATTTCATTTACTTCAGTATCCCTGACTTTCATTCCTGAACATTTTGACTGCCATGCAAAAGCAAGGGGATTGTAAGAGGTATGGTGTAACTAGTTGCCTCCTGTTGGAAAACATCTGTGATACATGTTGTCCAAACTGTAAGTATTCTTGGACTCAAAAAATAGTCTATTTACCCTGCATGTAAGGTATCCACAACAAAAAATAAATGCTGTCTAGCTTGGGCTTGCAGTTACTAGAAACACTTACTTGTTACTTGAGCAGAAATGTTTTTATGGTTGAATAATGAATAAACAAATCAAGTTCATCAACAAGAGTTTCTCTAGTAGACTTTAATAAAAGAGTGTAAGAAAAAAGCATCTGTAGAAATACAATAGCAAGATTTTTAAATGTCTTACATATACATGTTGGAAGAAGAGGGAAAGAGAAAGTTTAGCTAAACAAAATTGCAAGCTAGTAACAAGTCTCATTCAAGAGTTTCACAGTACTATAGCATGTGCAGACATTTCCGTTATCAAGCAAGTACAGTTACACAAAGAAGAAACCCCAAAATTCAAGCAAGGTGGTTTGAATCTTTGTTTGAAAAAGTGAAACATCATATATATTTGTATTAGCACAGATGGAGATTAAAATTATTTTATGAAATAACTTTGGTCAGCTTGGCAGAGAATACCAACATTTGAAAAAAACCCTGTAACTCCCACACACCCAAAGTACAAGGAAGATACTCTTTTCACAATGCAACCCCTTCTCTGGCAGTTTCAGATCAGCATGGTGTACAGGAATGCCTAAAACACAGACTTCAAATATCACAATGAGCACAGACTACAATCCAGGAACCAAGTTACAATTTTCAAGTCTGTCCCTCAAGACACAGTGAAATCTAGAATGTAAGCCCCAGTTAGAAACTAGAAAAGCCCCTATGTCTTTTATCTCACTATTTTCAAGTGAAGGCTGAAACTTTCTTTTGCAGTCAGACCCTGAAACAAATCTTTTGAACTACCATGTGAGCTTCCCCCACCCTCAGAATGAACTCTTGATTGGGGGCAAGAACAAGGAGGACATGGAAGTGATAACACACATTGACAAGGGACTAAAATACAGGAGAGAAAACAGGAGAGAACAGCAATGAAAAAAATGTTCTTCAGATCTCTTTATGAATTTCTATTTACTGAAATATTCCTTAAAGGGTTTCAGCATTAAGTTAACACCATAACTTGTAATTGGTAATTGATGCTGTACTAGGAAAGTAATTAGACCTCTTTGAGATTATTGCACAAAAACCTGGCAGCAAACAATTTGAAAATGCACATATAGATCAGTTTCTAAAACTGAGTTACATAATGTTTCTAAAGTACAACATATATATATATAGTTAGAGAATAGAAACTAAATACAATTGCTTCATTTTAAATCAAGTTCAGCGCAAAAATATTTTAATATTTAAATATAGGCAAATACCCTAGGACTTGCTGCATGCACCCATAATGTAGCTATTTCATCAGGAATGTGATCATATTTCCACCCCTCCCCCAAAATGTATAATCTTGACAAGAAACTCAAAATAGATAAAATATAACATGAAACATTTTCTTTTAATATATATTCCCATTTTTGTATTTAATGCTTAATCTATAAATATGATCTCTGACATAAGCATGATTTATGTGGTTTTGTGCTGTTTTAAGATTGAAATATCTTATATTAAGAAGTCCAAAGCAGTTCATTTTTTAGTTATACTTCTAGTGAAAAAATATTCTATTTCATTAAGTATCAAAACTGGCATTTGTTTTTTATTAGTAAGTGACTATATGTTGATGGTTACTTAAAGATATAATTAGCTCACAAAAATTATTGCTTATCTGAGTGCTAGGTAAATACTATATACAGATATTTATAGAGTACTTGAGAAACATCATGTCCTGCTACTGTTAAGAAAAGGTTTTGAAAAAGTTTCCAATAATTTATGTCCTGATTTTTTTGTGTGTGTACTACCAGGAAAAACAATTACAGGAGAGTAAAAAAAATAATCAAAATACACATCCCAGTTACTGTCTGTAAAAAGAACAAAAACATCTAATTTTTTTAGACAGAAACAAAGTATTGCATTGAATTAAGATTTCTACTAATTACAATTTTAATTTAATAAAGTAATATGGAGGCAGCATGTGGTATATTTAAGTTCATACAATCTGTTAAAGTAATACACAGTCACAAATTAATTATTTTATCTAAACCTTTTAGGTTGCTTCCAATCTGTAATTTCAGCATAGTGCTACATATTGTTCAGTCTTGAAGGCTAAAATCAAGAATCTTCAATTCTCAATCTATCATAAGCAAAGCTCACCTACATCTTGTCTTAAAACTTTTTAGCAGCATAGTCAGCTTCATAAAGAGAAAAAGGCAAAATATTACTATAATTTACATATTCTAATAATCTTTTCAAGGCATCAAAAGACCCAGCTTGAAATTGTTATTACCGTTGACAAAAATATATTAAGATATACTTGCATTTACACTTTCAAAAATTTGTAGTTAGTATTAAGTTGGCCTATGAAGCAGTAGTAAAGTGCAAAGTATTTGGTATAATATCTAGGGATTAGCCTTAGCTTCTGTGGAATACAAAGGATTAAGCCTGGCTCTTCCATTGACAGCTATGGTGTTTGATGGAGGACCAACCTGGAGGCAGGGTGGGGGAAAAGAAAAAGAAAGGAAAAAAAATATTAGAGAATTGTTAAGCTAAATGTCCAGATTTTTATCTCTCTAATATGTTACACAATGTTACTTCATTTAGTGTTTTTCTCACTGCAATGGAAGACCTCCTATATGATTTCTTAACTAAGCATATATTCCACAGAAGTGGAAACAGAAGACATTGCTTAGAAACGTACTTTATCCTGACTAAAAATTTCATGTATAACTATTCAAAAGACACATAATTTTTAGTCCTTCTCCACACCTGCTTGCAAAGAAGTACTTGAAAAACATCACTAAAACAAACACTTTCATTAAATATTGAATAGACTTGATTTCTTACTAAATCTTCTAACACTTTATACCATGGTAATGTTTCTTTTATCAGAAGCAAACCATAACGTTTAGCACAGAGAGTCAAAGCCTGATTTTCAGTGGAACTGCATAACCCAAGAGCTCCAATTGGAGTTAATGGGAGCTGTAGCTGCTCCACAGCCATGAGAACCACATACCACAGCACACAGTTTACTAAACACAATGAAAACATTCTCAAGAGAAAAATCGTTAAAAAGAAACCTCACTTGACCCATTTTAGGTTAGTAATTACTGAGGGCCCTATTGAACAGGAAAGACCAGCAACACAAAAGGCCACAGATCTCAGCACTGCATACTCACAACATATTAAGTAAAACAGAGGGTGAAAAAAAATAAAGAACTTGGCAAGTGGTGCTGGGATTTTATTTTTTAAATGACTCTCAGAGCTGCAAGAAGAGAGAGTATGGTAAGAGGTAAAAGGAGAAGCAAGTACCTGACAGACATCTCTCACTGTTCAAATGGATCAGATTATTACTCCTTTTCCTGACTGCAGCACGATACTGGAAGCTATGAGGTAAATGCATTCTAGAAATCCTTTCAATTCTCAAAAGTACTTTTGGGTGCAAATAACTTATTGATATAAAATGCTTCATTTCTCTGTCCCACTACTGCCAGTTCTCCTTGTTAAACATAAAATGAGACCATGTTTTTATTAAATTTGCTGTAGGCCAAAAAAATCTCTTTCTGCTGTCAGACATACCTGTACCACAGCATATGCACTCTGAGAGTGAAAAGAACAGCATGTACAATTTTATGCTTGGCAAAACTTCAGTGAGTTCTTCACTGCATTTTGTTTGTGTTCCAGGGGTTTTTTTAAGCCTGGTTCAGATTTCTGTGCTACAGACTGCTCTTCTTTATGGTTACAGCTCCTTCATTATTATAATTTCTTCTTAAGAAGTACAGCCCTTTCATCACCCCAGTCTCAACATGTAATTTACTGACAAAGCACATCTCCCACCCACAGAAGAGAAAGGGAGGGGAAAACCAATTTCAGTCATTATCTCTCTCCCCTTCCCCATGCCATTCTTGTACCTAGACTGATAAAGACTATATGGGTCAACTCTAAACTAAGAACATTTCTATTACAAAGAATGAATAAATAAATAAATGAAGTGTCATATTATTCAGAAAGTAATTATGCACTAGAAGAAAAAAAAAGTCTTAAAAATATATGCAAATAAAATCCAAACAGTATTTCTGGTAGAACAGATTTTACCTCTAACAGATTCTGAACAATACAGCATTTTCTTAATCTCATCCTGTTTTTAATATGATTACTGACATTAGTTAGAAGCAATTCTACAGTGTTTTATATACCATTTTTACTGCCTAGAGGTCAAACCCTACTTGATCATGCTTGCAACTTTTCCTGGAAACTCAGTCTTCCTATTCACTGTAGAAAGGATGGGAGATTTACAAGCCTCAAAGAGGCTGTTGCCTACTACAGTGAAACAAAAACCTGTGAAACGGAACATTCCACTATCTGACCATTCACTGCAAGATTTTGACCTGAGGGAATCAAAGACTTCCATAAAGCAAACAAAAACATCCCTTGTATCCACCTACCACACAGGATTAGGTTCTTTCAAGTGGAAAAGAGAAGAAAAAAACCTACTGAATTTCTTTGACCTTCTGCAATGAAAAATCATTCCTCAAAACAGAATGCAAAATACTAATGTGAGGTCAAGAAAACTTTGTGAGACTGATTTTCTGGTTGCAAACTTAATTTTTAAAAAATCTTAATTTGAAAACTTAAGATTTTAGAAATGTGGACTGTTTTACCCAATGAGAGATATGTAGGTTAATTTTAGAAGAGAAAGTTTTTAACCAGAGGGGGTAGGGGAAGATGGTCCTTCCAGGACCGTTGACAAAATATTGAGAAATATCTTAGTTATGATGCCTAATGACTTAAGGACCTGATAAAGCGCACTAAATAGGAAAATTGTCTTCAGAACTGTGTGTTATCTGCCTGCAAAAGGTTGCAGCCACTTCAGGTCTAGAACAAAGCTGCTCAGCAGATTTCAAAAGCCTAAACATTTCAAACCATGTAAACACAAACAAGTCAGATTTTATGGACAAGATACTTAATGATAACCTTGAGATTTCATTTCATGAAGATTTTGATTAAGTTTGTACTGTATGAAAATACAGACATTTGAAGCTCTGTGGGTGCATTCACCAGTTTATTTTGCAAAACTGACCCTCTTCCCCACCTCCCTTCCCATTGTTAAGAGACCTCCTGGCAGCAGTTTGTGCCAAAACTAACTGCTTTTAGAATCAGGCATTAGCATGGTAATTTTGAAGGAAGTACCATGAGTTCTTTGTTTCGGATGCAATGATGAAAACTCACCCTTTTCAGTTTGGCAGCAGCTTCTCCAGAGCGGATTGCAGCCAGCAGGCTCTGGTGGATCTGTTCGGGGTCAGCACGCGGGAGCGTCATCGCGGTTTGTCTCTTGGTGACAGGGCGTGGGTGGTCAGGGGAAGCACCTGACTGCGCCTGACTCTTCTGCTCACTATGCACACGGCTGCCTTTCTATAAAGGGAGGAAGTGGAAGGAAAAGAAGCCAAAAAGTTTTCATCTGAATTAGTTATAAATGGAAATCTGAAACAACCTGGCACAAGGTTGCATAGCAAACTGCTGCCATTCTAGTGTTTGCTTGGTTCAAGATTTCTGACATCAGCCACATTTCCAGCAAAGCACATAGTTTCTCTCTCAAGTACTTATGCTAGCAAAACTTCATAGCTCCATTCAAGTGTGTTTGTGGCATGACCACTTGAAGCCAAATGGATCATACCACTCAGAATTAAATTTAAGAAATCAACACACAGAACTATAAAGAAAAAATTGTAAGCGCTCCAAACATAAGTATTACACAGGATAAATTACTATTTAATTTACATTCTTTAAAGCAGGGAATGCTAAATATGGCAGGAAATAATTATTTCAAATAATCTGAATGATGTTGAGCTCATTTTTAACATTCCCTGTATTCCTGCACTTCATTATAATGCTGTGCTAGTGGTGGACACCAGGTGGACAGGGTGCTTGCCCTGCACAAATACAGCGCTTTCTGGCCAGGGAGCGGAGCAGAAACAAGCCTTTACACGGTTGCACTTGATGGCACTGCATCCACAGTCAGTTAGTATTGGAAATAAAGTTTACCTTATCCATTAGACTATTTTGTGACCCTGCTGCTACGGTCTGTAAGGAAGGGCTTTTCACTTCAGGCATGGAGGTAGCTGAGGAGAATCCAGCTGCCAAAGGGACAGAGGAAAGTTCCACTGGACATTCCTCTCTTGGTGCCTGGCTAGTGATCGTACGCGTCTTATTGAATGATTGTGACCTTTTGACTGCAGATGAGACAGCAAGAGCAAAAGGGGATGGTCTTGAACTGGAGTATGGCTTTGGAACTGCAAAAGTTCTGAGAGTTCTTAGATTCAGTGGTGCTGGAGGACAAGAGGGAACACTTAAAGGCTTATTGCTTTTAATAGGAGAAGTGGAAGATTCAATGATTTTTCCATCATCAACTTTTTCTTGATCTCCAGGAGGAGAGGGAGTACTTGTTTTTTGTAAAGCCAAAGAAGTCAAATCAGGTGATGAGATTTTTTTACCCATCTCTGTATTCTTAACTTCATTTTGAATTGAATTAGGAGCACAAACTGTGCTTCTGGCAACTGCAGATGTCACATAGTGACCTGAAGCTCTTCGTTGCATCTGCAGATAAAAAGAACTAGGCTTCATTGTAGGACTTAATGGACTTAAAGCATTTGACTTGTCCTGAGTCTCAGAAGAAGCATTTGTATTATCCAAGCTTAGCATCAGTGGGACAGGCTGCTTCAAAGACTCTCTTTCCATCTGGTTGCTCTCGGTAGTAATCTCAGCTCCAGCGGTCACAGTATGTTCAGAAATGCTGTTCACTCTCTGCAGCAGACCATTTGCTGCTGCAGCTTCATTTTGTGAACTAACCTGTAAAGGACCCACACTTTTTGACAGATGAGGAACTTCAGTTTGCACTATGAATTCTTTGGGGTCTTCCAAAGTAGATACCTCTTGATCCTTATGATCTGATAGAACTTCTGATTCCCAGCTCTTCATCATTTCTAAGAATTTTGGAGGCACTATCTTATAAGTAGTCATCCCAATTTTTGGTATGTAATCCCTTGTAATTTCATTAGCAGGTTTGGGTTTAGGTTTGGTGTCCTGCCTATAAAAAGGCTGACCTTTTACAGGAAAGTCATCTGGAGTTTCAGCAGTAGTTTCTGGTGAAGCAAAATCACTGCCATTTACACAGATGTGACTCTGGTCTTTTATTGGAATTACTTTTTTATGAGTAACTTCTTGTGTCTCAAGATTTTGTTCTGTTGAAGTATCTTCATTCTCTTGATGCATTCCATGCATCACTTGAGCAAGGAAGTTGTTCTTATCTCTGTTGGGTTGAGGAACCAGTTCTCTGAATGTGGGTGACTCAACACCCTGAGGAACAGTAATTTCCTTCTGCGCAGTCCTTCCCAAATTGCTGTCCAAAGTCTGGATTCCAACATCCTGAGTTTTTACTGTGTCCAAGCCAGTTGCATTTGTTTTGCCATCTTGCTTTTCTGAAATCAGTTGAGGATAATTCCTATGACTTACAGAGATGTCATTTTTACATGCCTGACAGTTTGATAGTCTGTCAACTTCAAGCTTGTTATTCTCTCTAAAATCTACTCTTTTAATTTCAGCTGTCTGAAGCTCTTTTCCTTCTTCTGTTGTTGGAAGGAGTTTTGTATCACTGTGATCTTTAAGTTAAAGAAAGATTCCAAAATTAATACAAATGCCAAAAAGATTCAAGCTTTCTTATTACATCATCAAGCTCTGCATCCAGTGTATTTACTAACAATTACTAGCTTCTCACTGATGCCAAGATTTTCCCTAACCCTTTTAAAGATATATTTATATTTGACTAATATTGTCAAATAATTGTATTCTAACTCAAGTATTCTTCCTTAATAAACTAGTTACAGATGCCATGCATCGACTTCATAGAAAAAACTATTCTAGAACAATTTAAAAAGTGCTAATGAATTCCAGTTCATTTTATAGGCATCAGTGACTCAAGAGCTCAAGGATTATTCAATATCGAGTTAAATGCAGTTTTTATTTAGTTCCACACATTTGTGGCTTCTGTTCTTAAGTTTTAATGTTACAAATCTTGTCAACTACACCTTATGTATTTGTACAAGGAAACTACTGAAAAACATATGGACAAGAGCAATTTGCCAAACCCATTTTTCCTACCCTTTAGTTTGTCTGATAATTTAATTTTTTTCCCCCTGGACTAAACATGTGATCATCTCCCAAACACATGAATATTTTAGTCAAATTGTTTTACACACAATATTGGTAAAAATTAAATTTCTCAGGAATAGTCATGTGGAGTGGGGGGAAAAAAAGCCTCATTTCATGTATGTTATAAAATGGTAGTTAAAATTTATATCACATATAAACAGGACTTGTGTTGTTATGATTTATTAACAGAGGTGTACTGAGTATAAAAGACTATAGAAGGCCTAATATATAAATCTGGAAATCAGTGTCACAAAAGAGCAAAATAAATCAGTCAGGCCACTAAATCCACAGAGAAATTTATGACCTATTAGATGCACAGGATGTCGTCATTTTGTTTCAGATCAGTGTGTCACTTTCTTTTATTTGTGCTTAAAAATATTTGCATTTTCATGCAGAAAAATCACCCTAATTTCATAAGCAAAGAACAACTGATGGCTTCTTCTTCCCCAATGGGATGTGGCAGCCATGTCACTCCACGTGGCAGGATTACCTTTGTGTCCAGCCCTCCCACTCACACCATCCTATAACAGCACAAAGCAGCTTTGACTACTGCTAAAACAAAAATATATTAAAAACAAATCAAAAAAAACCCCCAAAACTGCAGCCAATTCTTGCCACCTCATCTCTAAGAAAATACACTAGAGCTAGAGCAAGTGTAAAGAAAATAATCTGATAATAACAATCCAAGAGTTAACTGTATAGCCATTTCTTCAAAGGAATAGAAAAGTTCAAGCTTCAAGTATTAACAACAAGTAGGAACTACTCACCATCAGTTTTATTTTGATCTAAAATTTTAATCTTCCTGTCTGTTTGAAATCCAGCATCCTCACTGCTTATCTTAGTCTGTAGTCCTCTGCAAAGCACAACAGTACATTAAATATGCTGGTATCATTCATTTCAGTAAACACAAGGAATGATGCAAGAGAACTGGCAATATTCTCCAAACACAGATGGACAAAACAGAACCGCTCTGCCAAACACTGGAATACTCAACAGAATCGATTTTAAAAAAAAGAGGAAATGCTGCCATGATATTTTACCAAAATGACATGCAGCTCCACTTGCTTCTGTGTAAGCAGATGATCAGTCTTCCCTTCTCTTCTCCCCCTCCTTTTGTTTACATGTGCAGTTTGAACAACCCACTTTCCAACAGCAACTCCATTCCAGTGAAGTCATAATGGTTCTTCACTCATATAAAATGTTCTGACACTCCCCAATCTAAAATGTGTCCCTGACATGAGTCACTGACTGTGTATGAACACATGAACTGAGCAGTACTGACTTCTCAAAGTAGTCCCTTTCAAGAAATACCTTGAGAACAGCTAAGAAACACACATAAAACATGTTACTTGCATTCTAAATATCTTGGAAAATATACAATATCTATTTTCCTCATTTTGTGGGGGACAAGAGAAGTGAAAAAATTCTGAATAAAAACACCTCATCTTTTTTGGGGTGGGGGGGACATATTAAGTCCTTGGCTTCAAAAGGTAAATGAAAAAGGCAAAAATACTTTAAAATTTCTTGATAAAAAGTTATTAAAACTTCAAACTTTATTCAAGATATTTTTATAATATGCAGTTAGAAATACTGGCATTATGAAGATTCCAAATTATTTGCAACATCAAATGCATTAGTTGTCAGAACCAGTGCTTTGAGCTGACACATCTGCTTTGAATCATTTAAAATGATACATTTCTCAATAACCATCCATGCTTGTGTTGTCTGTATAGTCCCAAACACACTGAAAGTGTCCCATAAACTGCTGAACAGGAGCATATGCTCTCAAAAGTATTGTTGGACAGAAGTTAAAGCTCAGTCCTGCACTGTATTCTTGCTTAGCTCCATTCCTTTTAACACAGATGGGTGACTGAGCTAAAACTACTAACAACAGGCTGAACCACATTTTTAATAGGAATTTAAAAAAAAAAAAAATCAAACCCAAAACCTACCAAATCCAAAAGCCACAAAACACCATGGAATATCATTATAGAAATTAGTGGTTTTGACTGGAATATTTTGCATATATCCCAGGCTGAATTAAAAAGAAACACTTCTCAAAGTAAGTAGATCTTATATATACGATCAAAATTACCTAAAGTTTTCCAGAAATATAATGTCAGAGAAGCCTCACTCCTCATTTTGGAATCCCCAAGATATTTCAGGAAGCAATTGCCAAACTCTTAAGCCAGAATGCAGTACCTTCTACCTGATCATCACCAGGATTATAAGACATGAAAGGTTACTACCAATTCATAGGGAGGAAGGGAAAGAAACATCCCCTGGACAATTAGGCAAACTGGCCCAATAACACAGGCCTGACAAATTGCAAATTCAAGACAATTTATTAGATTCCCCCATAGAGGAGAAACACCCGAGCAACTGGGACAATATTCACCAGGACAGAGTATCAAAAATTTTTGCAAAGCCACATTTGGCCTTGGACTGACAAAAACATCCCTTCAAATACAAGTTAAACCTCTCTTTACTACCTTGAAAGTTCTTGGCCACTAGGGCAGTCACACGTTTTGGCTTCAGTACAATAATCGAAATAGTTCTTTCAATTTAATTTGGGAACAGTAGCCAGCTTAGTGGCCCCAGGGAACAGAGAAATAGTGAATTACATTAACACAATGGGACTTCTCTGGACAATCAACATTTATTTCAAGCAGGCACTAACTCATGTTGGAAACCTGCTGAGTCAGGTAGTTTAACAAACATGCTGAAGGGCAAAGGTACAGCATCACCAGAAGGGAAAAAGAGCAGTTAAGGAAACTAATGTGTTTATTCTTTAAAAAAGCTGAATTAACTTGTTTTCCTGAGAGCAAATGGATTGAGACAGGTCAAGACCACATATAAGGAAAAGAAAAAAAAAATTAAAGCCAAAACAAATATGCAAGCAATAAGAATCATGCCCAAAAGAACAGAAATGGCTGATGTATCCATTTTCCCCCATCTGCAAGAATGAATTTGTATATTTTTATTTAACTAATCAATCCAAATTTTTTTGCAGCATGCTGCTCTAGTAAATACACTGGGCATTTTAGAGCTGGGTTCAGCTTTTCTGGGCTCCAGCTGTTTGAGTAGTAAGGAAAGGGAAGATTAAACAGAACTGCAGAACACTTCATTGTCATTTTTGTTGAAAAGCTGCATGAATTACTGTGCACAGAAGAGTGCTACAATGAGAGCTAAGCATTTAAAGCTCATTCCACTCTCACAATTCTCTATTCTGTTCACAATGAAACAGCACTCTGCATTTTATTTGCCTCCCCCATTGTCCCCCCAATGCTCCTTTCTTTGTCACAAAACGTACTTACTTGCCATCTGTGCTCATATTTTCTTGTTTTTCTTCCTTGAAGCTTTGCAAGTTGTCTGTGGGAACACTGCCAGGAACAGGAGCTGATGAAGCAGGATCATTTTTGTCATTTTCCAGTGATACCTCAGCAGAGCTGAAGGCTGCAGTAACCTCTCCTGTCCCAGGAGAGGTATTGGTACTTCCACTGTCCTCTCCCTGTTGCACACCTATCTCCTCCCTTTCATCAATTTCTTCCAGGTTGTATTCTGAGCTCCTTACATCTACGGTCACAAAAGAAAGGAAAAGGAAATAAAAATACCCTCAAACCAACAAAACTCAAACCAACCCACAGCTCTCAATGCAGTTTGTAGATTAAAAGGGACTGTTCAAGACAGTCTAAATAGTTTGAAGAAGGAAAATGGATTTTTTTTTTCATAATTCATGTAAATTTTAAAAAATCATTTAAAATTTAAGAGATCCATTCAGACTTCAGAGAATTCTCCAGTTCTTTTCAATTCTCTCTCTTGACACAAGAATATGCTGATCACCATGCTACTGTTCATTTGGTTCTGTATCTGTACCTACTGTAAAACATTTTCCATATTTAACCAACTATTAAGATTGTTACATATATTTTTATTTATCTCATAACCCCAACTTCCATGGAGGTGGACAGTTGCTTTTACCCAGACTTCTTGTATTTCCATTAGCTCTCCAGTGAGTTTTAAAATATACAGTTCCTCTATATCAGAGCAGGAATGTTCAAGAACTAAAGAGTAGCTGAAATACCAATATTGCTCATGGTTTGGACAAGTTTCACCACCACTATCAAAAATTTCCCATAACCATCCTAAGCATATTAAAGTGTCTTGTGCAGTGTTTCATGGTTACAGTACAAGAATAGAGTTCATAGAAAAGTGCTAATCCATTAAAATACTGACATTTGCAGACAGAGAATTGTTAAACTAAAAGGTTGAGTTGCTGGATTAGGACACAAATAAATTAGTGTACTTGAACTAATAAATACACCTGACCAGGGTACTCCCATCAGCTTTGGGTGCACTGACACCTGTTAGGGACAAGCCTTGCACTTGGACAATTAGGTTTCAGTCTAAACAGTGTCAGTAAATTTCCAAGTCAACAACAAAGTCAACAACAAAGTCAACAAAGAAAACAAAAAGGAATACTGGAAAGTCACAGATCCCAGAGTACAAAAAAAAAAAAAA
>VZRH01006788.1:558092-578664 GCA_013397555.1 Urocynchramus pylzowi
AAAAAAAAAGTCAGACTGACAAAAATGTTAGACTGATGTTTTTTAGCAGCTGTTATGCTACAATGCTTCCAGTACCTCTAGAGAAGTACAGTGTTATAGAAAAGTATTAAGAAAATGTATGTATTGGAGAAAGGCTCAGTACAGATCAGAAACTTTGATGTTTACAATAGGGTCATTAGTTAAGAGCTCAGTAATACCAAAGATACTCATTCAGAGTTACAGAGAAACTACAAAAGCCAAATATTTTACTGTTTAATTCTTGGTTTTATATTGCAATCTTGTAATAGTGTTTTGTAGTTACACATTAAGCAATGTGATCAACACATGCCACAGTGCTAAATGCAGAGGCAATTTAGATCCCCAAGGAAAGAAAGGCAAGACTGCAAAGTGGTGCAGGTGAGCTGCTTCCATGTAGTTTCAGCACAGGTACATACAAATATGTCACATTGGTATTACAGGGACTCCTACAGGTTTACTCATCATAAGGGCCTTTTCTTCCTTTCATCGTCCACCAACCCCTTTTCCACCTAGGGAACACTCACACACAGCAACCTCATACTTTGGGGTTCATTTTGGTGATGGCAGTATCATTTCATGTGTGACAAGTTAAATATATATCTGTCAAAATGAGCAAACAAAGCATAACAGAATGTGCACAAACACTGAACTGGCTAAGATTACCCCACAGCCCACTGCTGGCTCTCTGGAACATTGCCTCCTTCACTGGTGAGACCTATTATGCCATGGGCCTGAGCCATCACCAACAACAGGAAAAAAGACTGAGATTTACAGTCAAAATGCTCTATGGAATCCTGAATTATACAACAAAGAATACCCAGGACTTCTGACAAGAGAAATGGAAGCATTCTGGAGATGCTATGGCTTTGTGCCCAGGCACTGCTGGCATTTCTCTGCTGCTTTTCCTCTGGAGAGGAGTGTAACAAAGGCTGAGTTGTATCTATACTCCTGGGATGGAAACTTAGCTTGGGTTGGTAGGAGACATTCCTGACATTCCTGCTATGCGAAAGTCTGTTCTTTGCTGTGCTAGAAACACTTCCAAGCATTGGGGTCGACTAACCTGACCTACAAATGGATAATACCAAACAAAAACAGCCCTCACACTTCTTAAAAAATGCTCTACCTCATCTGTCAGCCTAAGATCAGCCCTGCTTGCTAGTGGATTTTCATCTGTTACTGGGTCTCATTCCAGACCTGGGCCATCACTGCTGCAGGAGACTAAAACCTGAACACATTTGAACACAAATATTTAACAATGATCCTTCACTTACGTCATGCAGGTAACTCCCTAGGGGAGCAGGTCAGATTCTGATTTGTTTCCAAACCCTCAGTCTACAGCTTTTACATTCAACATGGAAGGACTTACAGAATACTGGCTACCTACTGTTGCCTTACTGCTTATACACCTTATCCATAGTTCCACATGTAATATAAATTGCATTTCTACCTACACACAGTTTATTCTCTTGGAACATGAGTCACTGGGTTTTAAGTAGCCCTAAACCAATATAGCCAGAGTTACAGTGCATCACTGTGAAGGTAGATCTATAGATAGGTACACACATGTATCTCCATATATACACACACACACACACACCCCCTCCTGATGACTGACATACCTACTGCAAGTCTCCTTTGAGCAGCAAGAATACCCCATGCCCAGCAGAGAACAGGCTGGTGCTACTCTGTGAGCTCGCCTGCTGCACCAGAGCTGGAAAGCCTGACTACATCCTGCAAATCTGCTCTTGACTCTACAGCCCCTAACAAGGTGCTTAAGAAATACTGTAACCAATAGGATTATAACAAGGGATTTGTTTGATGAAAAGTTTTCTAAAAATCTCTGGTTTCAAAATTCAGAATTTGAATATAGCTTTACTGTTTTCCCTAGAAAAATAAAGACTAAGCATTAATTAAACTTTAGGAAGGTGAATAAAAATCGTCATCAATAAAGAGAATTGTTGTTTATAATCCCAGATGTTCACATTACTTCTCTGTCAATGCTTATTCTAGTAGATGTGTGTCTTCAAACTACTTTTGTCCAGGTACACACTGTTTTTACACCACGGGAAAACTGTCATTTCACAAGAAAAATGTTGCCTATTCCATACTATATAATGTAATGTGTCTAAGTAGTGCATAGCTAACAGACATTATTGAACACTGCAAACTGAACACTTGCAGTGGTTCATTTTAGGGCAAAAGGTAACACTTTATTTGCAGCTTAGGTATTTTTGCTTATTTGCTAAAGTAACACTGCATAACAGAACCACTCCAGAATGCCATTCACAGACAAACACTCACAATGTTTCCCAGATGCCTGACAATCAAAGCAGTATTAATCCAAATGGAAGGAACTCCTAGCTTTTTGTACAGTTAAAATTATGTCCAACTTTGTAATTTAAGTGCTACTGAACTATTTTATCCATTTAAAACAATATCCAAACACGGATAATTTTCAGACTAGGAATAAGACAGGTGTACTGCATCTGGTTTTGGTGTAGGTTAATATTGGTTCTCACAGCATCAGGGGCTTTGCTAAAAGGACCCTTTATACACAGGCCTCATGACAGTTTCAGAGATGCCACCAGAGAGCAGCAGTATCCCATGAGAAAAAAAGAGGCAATGAAGCTGTGCTATGTGTCTTATATGTACAGTAAAAAAAACCATGAAGTCTTCATCAAAGGACACTGAGCGAAGACATGAGGAAAACTAGTGAGTGAAGACTGTCACTAACTGCAAAGGTAAATCCAAGGACTCAACATAGATTGCCCTAAGCCCAGTAAAGATGATTACCTTTTTTCTATTTTTTTACATTACAGCTTAAATTAAAATATTTAATTACAGAACTCAAATGCCTCAAGCAGACATTTCTAAATCTATGGAAAAACAAACAAGCCATTTCTTTAAAGTTCAGGGTTATTTATCTAAACAGCACTTGGACATTACAGTGATGGGAAAGGCAAAAATTCTAGCACAGATCAACAATCTTAAGACAGAAACAAGTACAAGAAAACAAACTTGATTTAAATCACAGTAGGATAAACTTGCTCATCTTAGACCCATTGCATGTAGATGGACAGTTTTCAACACACAAAATTCAGTACTAATAAACAAACCACTCTTTCAGAATTGATTATTCTCTTTTATCTGTGGCAACAGCTAAGACAAGGAAAGGTTACAACTTTCTGAGATCTTCAACCCCAGACTTCACAGTATAGGTTCATACTCCCATTTATTATGTTACATATTGTTTCTACTTAATGTCTTTTCCAATAATTTACATAAATTGCCCTAAACACAAACCAAGCCCAAGTTTAGTGATTACTTATTTTTTATTTTCCTCCTTTGCCAGAGACCTAGCATCCTAGCAGATGACTTTCAGCTCTTGTGGTACATTTTTGTTTTACCATTCCAAACAATCTGACTGGCATCCAGAATAAAACAGCTGGAAAACTACTTAAAAATTCCTGTTAACTAGCACAGTAACTGAGTGCTTAGCCTCATATAATGACAGTGGCACTCCACAGGCTTAGCATTTATATACTTCATTCTTATTAAATGCCTTGAAGAGTTATTTTTTTCAGACTGCACTGGCACTGATTATTCTAAAAGCTTTTGCAAATTTTAGAAGACTTCTAGATGTTGTATACTGTAACTGAACCCCACAGTCTGGTTGCTTACAAACAACAGTATTTCACAGTACAAACTGCATAAATTTTAAAAAGCATTATGTTCAGCAGCTAAGTAATTGTATTTTAAACAGCTATACTTTCATAAATCACATTTTTCCCATAACACCCAACAAATAATTTAATGTATAAACAGCTATTTATGCATTCAGTTTAGATTTACAACTTATGTTTTCAAAGGCTGTTCAGATGCCAACCAAAAGCCAGGCACAGATTTGCTCCTGCCCCTATGTTATGCAGGTCAAGGGCAGCACAAGGCAGGGTTCTAAAAACAACACTGGGCTTTAGCTTTTGAAAAGCTTGTTATGAGGTACAAAAAATAAATCACAGAAATTCTGGATAGCTCTTCTCTGTAACTTGTAAGGAAGGAGAGAAATCAGGGATGTTTAGTTTATTAAATGTAAAGCACAGATAGCAATACAAAATATATTGTATTTGTTTCTGTAGACAAGAAAGGTAAAATATTCTTATTTTAGAAAGCCACATTTTTACTTCAAAGGAAAACTGACTTGATCTGAAGCATTACAATTAGTTCTATGTTTATGACACATCTATAGTACAGTAATTTATTGCTATTAATTATCATAACTTGCTATGAAGTAAATTTTTTCAGTACTTTTGTAGAAACAACCAACCTGTTTCAGGCTGCATTTCCGTGGCTCTTCCTTCTGCTTTAGTGGAGGCTGATTCTGTTGACTCTGCTACTACAAAAAGTGAAGCAACAACCTTTACCAGCTCTCAGTTTCAGCACCAACAAAAGTTCTAGACAAAACATTAGATTGTGGTCATACAGACTAGTGATTTCTTCAAGAAACTCCTCTGAAACAACTAGTGCACATTGTCACATTTTCCAGATATTTTATCCTCAACTCTTAGGTATTTTAGAACCAGAAAACTGAATTTTTGATCAAACGGAAGAATTATAAAAAAACAAGTGGACTTGCTCTAAGATTCTTCTAGTCAGTCAATTTGCTATTATACTCTCTCTGATTCAAAGAAGCTGATCTTTTTTCTCCACCCCAGGCAGTCCACCTGAGTAACATAAACACAATTCTATACTTAACCTAACTATAATTAATTTGGTATTGTCTGGTTTTTTTTCTGATCTGCATGTTCTAAATACCTCTCTCACACATGTGGGAAAATAACAGAAGATTGATGAGGAGGATTGTAAGCACACTCAAGTGACTTGCAGTAGGGGTGCAAAACCCCACATATGTGATATTAATTGCTCTTTAATGGTGTGTGTTTGACAAGTGGAACACCTGTGTTCAGATAACATAGGCCTGTGATAGCCTTACAAGGCATCTTATGGGAGATTGCTGCCCTGCTGTGGGTCAGATCAAAGCAGCGTGGTCAATACACCTGTGTGAATCCCTGACACAGAGGAAGGGAGCAGGTTTGGCAATCCTCTGGCACACACCGAGCCCTGTGGTGCCAGTCTTCCCACTTGGGCTCCCACCTGGGCACCTCTGCCCGGGTGCTGCTTCCAGGCTTCCCCGGTTGGTGAGGTAACATCAATAAATGTGTTCTTTGCATCTGCAGTTTCGTGGTTGCTCACTTGAGGTTCTTATCTCGTAAGGTGGCGTTACCTTAATGTTTAGCCAGCTATACTTTCTGTTGCCTTCCAATTAAACAGCATAAAAAGATTACCAGGCTCATTACTGCTTTCACTTTGATCTTCTGGCGCTCTGGAGGGTGGTGAGGGCGCCTTGCGCTTCATCCTGCGCAGCGAGGAGTTCATGGAAGCCGTGTCACTGAGCGGCAGGGAACCCTTCCGCACTAATCCCACAGGGGCCTGCACCGGCACACAGGGCAGGAAGATTATTAGCAATCAGTGAAAAACAGAGAAATAGCTCCAGTAATTATTCGCCAAAAGTATTTATAATATTCATTTGGGAAATAGAGAACGTATTACCAAATGTATTGTGTTTTTCATCTTAATTCCTCCAAGGAGTTGTTTTTTAAAAAAAGGATTTTCTTGAGTAATTGAATATATTCAGATGTGCAACATAAAGCAATAAAAGAAAATCAGTTGTTACATAGAGTCTAAAAGACAATTTGAATTTTTTTATGCCCAAAGGCTATTCTACAAACCCAAAATGAATCTTTTCTAAAAGTAGCTAAAATCATTGTGGAAAGAAGTTTCAACTACATCCTACCACAATAACATAACACAGTGTTTGCTTCTCCATTCTTTCTATAGCAGTCCTAATTGGCATGTATACATAATTAGTATGAATTTCTTTCTCTTCTTTAAATACCTGAACTTTCATAAAAATTTTTATAATGCCTGATTTCAAAACTTATCAAGTACAACTGTTTTACAATATTTAACAAAGTTAAATTTAGTTAGTTGCAAAATAAAAGTTAGAGCACCTAATGATGTTACAGCATAGTAATGTCCTCATTGTAGCAAAAGTAAAAAATCTTAATTCACAAATAATCAAAACAATTTAAAAATCAACAAAGGACACCTGCTGAAGACTTTCATATTTTTATGATATAGCAGTCCAATTGCATTTTAAGCTGCTTTTAGAAACACATTCTCTGTCTCAGAAAGACAGTGGTTGTAAATTTGCCTGCCATTCTTAACTATAGTTTGCCTTATATTGAATAAAATTATATCCACATCTACTAGAAAGACAATGTTCAGAATCCCAGCAATAAAGGAATGCATTTTGGAACTGGACACAGCTGCCTGTTTCTGCAGTAATTCTGATTCCTATCACTTGTCTACTCAACAATGTAATAAAATATAATAAAATCCTGCAGTGACATTCATTTCTGTCTAGAAGGATCCACACAGCAGTTCATTGTGGGGTCATCTCCAGAGAACTTCTCTGTGCTTCAATTAACCAGCCTGCTTCACAAAGCACAATATCAAGGAACAGAGAAGGCATAAAGACACCCACATATTCTTGTTTCACTGACAATCCTTTCAAAAACATCAGACAATAGAATTGCTGACCATGTCAATTTCCATGGAAGAAGATGCTTATCATTTAGAAAGCTACTAGTGAACAAATATCCAAAGATTCTACAGTAAGTGGGATATTAAAAACCAAAAGCTACAGCTTTTGGTTGTATACAATGAAATCTATAAAGAAAATGACAACAGAAAAGTTACTGTCACAAGGTGTTGTCTGTCAGGCAACGCTTGGCAGTTCCCATGAGATTGCAGTACAATACCTGAATGGATGAACAGGGCTTTGAATGAAAAACTATCCTCTGAGCCACCCTGGGCACCCTCAGTCATCTGCTTTGTCCCACCCTGATATCAGGTACAACAGATCCACATAGGAGGAGCACCGCTCCCCAAAAACATACATACAATTCTACCCACTGCTCTAATGCCAAAGCCAGCAACTCAAATCTTTTACAGCAAAGCAAGAGTCAGGGTTTAAGGGAGAAAACACAAAGCACAAGGTGAAATGCTCTTTCAAGAACACCAGAGGATAAGAACACAGCGCTCCTAATTAAAAATACTTGCATGCTTGAGTAGTTTTTAAACAAGTCAGTTTCTAGATTAAAATGTCACACAACAAAAAACACTTTACACTTTTACAACTTCTTATTCACAGTTCCAAAATAGTTCTTAAAAAGTAAAAAATAATTAATAGTATTCAGCCTTTGAATTTATTCAGGAGGGGGTTCAAATACAATATTGTTTCCCCAAATGAGTTTTTTTTTGTTGCTGAAGCATTTCCTCCTCAGAGTTGGGCAGTTGTGTTTGCCTCCTCTCTGGCAGCTGTGCTGGGGCAGCAGCCCCTCTGCTCTGCTCTGCTCAGAGCCACGCTTCCCCGTTCCAAGGTCGGCACCTGCCGTGCTCCACTCGGCTCCCTCAGCCACTCGGCGGGCACCCGGCTGCGCGCACGCACGCACGCACGCACGCTCGCGCGGCTGAGCAGATGCCACCAGAGTTCCCTTCTGCACACAACAAGTGTGTGTGTGTGGAGGGGGGGAAACGTTCTCAGCATAAGAGCACAAATGCTACTAGAAGATTTTTATAAGCCTTTCTACTGCCCTTTGCATCCAAAGAAACAAACAATTTGCAAAGAGAGATTTCAAGAAAGTACTAAATGTTCCAGTTAAGGTTCAAGTGTTGAACAGATTTTCTCAGGAATTATTCAACATATGAATATTAAGAGCTTTCAAATCCTAACAAAGGCTGTAATGTGAAAATAGTACTTTAAACAGATGGAAAAAAAATTAAAATTACGTTATTAAGGCATATCTGACAAAGCTTTGGAATATACATCTGGGTGTTCATGTGTCATACCAACTGCCTATGATAACCAGTGCTTTATCAGTTACATTTAAATTAAAATTCTTGTTAGGATCACTAAAGTAATTAACTGTGTTTATGCAGAAACACCAGTGAACTCTGTCATAACTTCTATAACATATGCAGGAGTTCTACTTTTAACACCATACACCCTCTTCATCCTGCAACAAGCAAGGGTGGATATGAAAACTTTTTAATCTCAAACTTGGCACCAAACCCCACCCAAAGCAAACACTAGTAGATGCCAGTGCTTCCCAAGTTCCAGCCTCTGTAAGCAGTGACAGACATAGTGCCTTGCCCTTCTTTTAATCTCAAAAAAAACAAATAAAGGTAATCAAGGCACAGTAATTTTGAAGCTGCAATGGAAGCAAAAAACCAAAAAGGATCTGGGAATGAATACAGTGGGGCATTTCAGTGTGCTGGAAAGCCTACCTCATACCAAGGGTCACTAGAAAGAGATTTTCATATCATCACTTCCTATCTCTTTTGATCCATACACATCTATGTTTAACAGAGAAATATAGGTGACTGTATCATGTAGGGATAGCAAAGCACATTGCTACTCATATATCTAATATTTCTTTCTTCCCTTTGTATATGCAGGCATATGTCCAAGGAGTAACAGCAAAAAATATGTATTTGCTCCTACAATAGCTCCATTTCTATTACATGGCTTAAGCTTCCCAAAATACTTAAACTTAGGATAAGTACTACAAAGGAAGTAATGTACCTCTGATCCATTGGAAAGAAAAGACATACAGAATATATCTAAAGAAACTCAGCTGGTGATATTCTGTCCAAACAACCAGTATGACTATTTTCTCCTAGTATTTATCCTGCTGGTAGAGAAGCAAATACAATAAAGGAATAAAGCTATGCATTTGATGTACTGAAAAGTGGATGCATGCAACATGCATCACCAATTCTGAAACATTTCAGAATAATATCAGATTATCTTCATGCAAACTTCAGGTTGTCCTGAGCACTCTCTCCCCTGACTCTACCCAAAACTTCCCTGCTGTCCATAGTGCTCAATGCATCATTGTCCAACTTCTCCTTTAAAGAGCTGGCCATCAAGTTGCAGGCAAGCAAGCCTCTGGTGTAATTTCTTCAGCATGGAACTCACCCCTTACAGAAATCCTAACTAAGCTGTCCTGTGACAGTGGCTACAAAATATTTCAGAAGTACTTTATGGTTTAGTTGCTTCCCACCCTTCCTCCATTCTCCCATCTTCTTCTTCCCTTTCTTTTTTAATAGATAGCCTGGAGATTTAGATTTCTTTAGTAGCTGGGGTTAAGTAACAGGAATTTGTATTTCTAGAGTTGAGAAGTTCTATCCATTATTTTAAACTGCAGATGTTTTAACTAAAAATCTTCATTTGTTCCTACCCAAGCATAGTTTACACATGCTCATAACAATAACTGTAAACAGGGTAAGGAGAGAAGTATTAATGGGATAAAAAGCAGATGTACCAGTCTAGCTTTTATAAATAAAGCAGTAGGAAGAAAATCAGCCATAGCATTTTGGGCATAATCAAATACTTTTCTTTTAAAGAAGTGTTGTTACTAGAAAATTGCAACCACTTTTATGAAAACTGTGAAGATACACACACTAAATTATACAACAACACTTTGCAAAAACCCTTGAGAGTCCTCTCTACTTGCAAGTATATTTAAAGTTGCTAGTTCTAAACATACTTCTGACAAAAGCCATCTTGCCCAGAACTAGAACTGACAAATAAGCAAGAGATTTCAATATTAGAGACTAACATGCTCATTTCCCACTTGATTGAACAAAGAAATTTGTTGGACAAACATTAACCATTTAAGCTTACTAGGCATCTTCCAAATCTCATGTAGAAAAATAAGCAAATCATGCTATGTAATAGCTTGTAAAAGGTACGCTGTCATCCACAGTACTATTTTCTCCCCTAAAAATAGGACCATGTCCCTAAAAACTAATTCTATAATCAGCTTGAAATGAAGGCAGAAAAAAATCCAACCCTCATATCAGAATATTAGCTATTGACACAAAGAGAAGGCAGTTTCTTTAATGGAAAATTAGCGGAGAAGCTGACGGAGGTAAACACTAAAACCCTTTTTCATACTGTGAGATGTACTGTAACAATGTTGAGAATTTGAAAAAAGACAACAGTGAGAACTCTGTTCCCTTAAAGCTGGCTCATTTCAGTGCTGTCTGATGTTACTACTTTGACACATTTCTCTCAAACCTAGGCAGACAGTTCATCCAGGCAAAACTGACATTTCACTGTGCCTTCCTTGTGGATGTTACAAAAGAGATTTGTCCCTGATAGGACCCATGCAGATACTCATCCTGGTTAACAGAAGAAATAAAGTATGTATCCAGTCTTCCAAGTAAGCTGAAGGGCAGGCTACAGAACTTAGGTATTGTTAAAAGGAGTATGATTTGCAATGAAACGCTTCTTGTAAGGCAAAAAGAGATAAAAAGTAACCCTTAAAAAAAAAAAAAAAAAGTGTGTCTTCACTTTTGTAATTAACTTTACTGGACAGTGAAGTTGCAGTGAAATCCCATACATGCTGAACATCCCAGTGAACACACCAATCAGCCTGGTGAGCAACCCGAGAGAGGCTAAGCCCTACCAGCAGGACACACATTTTCAACAGCAGACAATATGACAGACCAAATACTTGAGATCTAGTGTGACCATTGCACTGGCCTCATCTACTGAGAGCTGACCTGGATTAAGTGACACCTTTTGAGATAATTTGGTCCAACCTTCTGTTGAAAACAAGTTCTTACACTTTTTTATTGGTTACTGCTACAGCCTGTCAGGGAACATCTCAAACATTTTCAGCAAAGAAGCTTCTGCCATTTTTTTATGAGTGACCTATTCAAACTATGAGTTCTCACAGTGGTGAGTTTTGTTCTTCAGTCTGAATGGAATTTCCTCTGGAGAAGCTAATGCCCATTGGTTCTCATCCTGCCACATGCACCCTTGTGAAGAATATACTTCAGATTTCCCTGTAGCACCATCCATATCAGAAGAATGTGATTAGATACTATCTGAGCCTTCTTTCCATTAAAACATTTATTTTCTCCAAACCTTTAAACATCATGCTGGCCTGTTTTCAGTCTCTATCTTGAACTACAGGAAACAAATCTGGATTAAGTAGTGCAGGTGTAGGATAAAATTAATGAGTACACTGGATTCAAGGTGGACGACATGACCAGACCCCGGCCTGTACTGGTCCTACTGAAGCTGTACTTCACCCCAGACAGAGAATTTCATATGCATCTTTTTTAAATCTCATTCAGCCTGTCACTGCCTCCCTGAGTGGTGGCTGGAATATCTGCCTCTCTGCCCATTTTGGTGACAACTTCAAGTTTGTTTAAGGTGGATTCAGTTCCATGATGTAGATTGCTTATAAAGATATTTAACAGTATTGGCCATAAAACCAACTTCTTGGAACTCCACATTACAACAGTCTGACTTGGAGCCATTACCCCCACTGTTTGAACTGCAGCCACTTTTTGTCCTATCTTGTGTTTCGTCTGTCTACTTTGTATCTCACTTTTTCAACAAAAAAAATTTGAGGTAGACTGTGACAACCACCTTGCTAAAATGAAAGGTAGATGAACTCATCCTTTATACTCAGATTTCTGCTTGCCACTAATTTACAAATTTCTTGCTCATGACATCTTCTGCCACTTGTAGCGCCAGTCTTGCTTTTGCATTCCTAAGAGAACCTCAGGATAGCATGTCCAAGAAGTATCTATGTATTTCTTTCTGAGAATTGTTCTGCCCCCTTTTATTTTTGAACTTGAGTTCTTTCAGTAGCACATTTAAATAAGACTGTTTAAAAACATTTAAGTGTTTGTTTTTATGTCTATTCCTATTGCCACTTAGGAGAATGGACTACTCTTGTACAGCAGGAAGGCTGTCTCTGAAAAAGTCTCAGTACTCTTCCAAGCAGCAACTTTATTCTCCAAGAAAGTCTCCCATGGGATCCTCATCAGGAGTTCCCTGATCAGCTGAGCAACATGCACTATGCCAAATTCATTCATTAGATGATAGGAAGGTAGGTACCACAAGACAAAATATTTTACTTGATTTAATAAAATTCAAAGGAAGGAGCAAATATTTGTCCACATTTAAGTCCCAAGCACTACATTTTCTGATAAATCACTGTGCAATCAAATCTGAATTAGAAAGAAGTCACCTTAAAAACGTGTGCCAAAGGCCTATAAGTTTCAAGTGAGTTGCACAAAGTAGTACAAAATAGAAAATATACACAAAAAATATAACTTGATCTGGATGTCCTCTCTTTGTAAGCTATTCAACTTCAGTCAGATCACTTTAGATCACTAAGAAATGTCAGTACAAAATAATAAATCTAAGCAATTGCTTGAGTGACAACTAAGCAGACATACATTACTTTTTAGACATAATAGGATATTAATAACTTAAAGCATGTTAACATTAACAAGCTATTTTTTTAAGAAATTGAACTCAATTAAAAGAGAAACATGGTGAAGTAAAAAAAAAAAAAAAACGTTATTTTCTTACTCTCCCCAAAGATCCCTTTTACTAAAATTCAGACAGAAACCTTTATCTTCTTCAAATGATAAAGCTTTTCAGCAGGACACAATACACAAAAGCAGAAATTCTGTTAAACAGTGCTCTCTTGTGGTTCTGTGCATCAGTGAAAGACTAAATCATTGTATAAAGGCAGTCACAGTCTGAAATTTCTTGTTGCCAAGTCTAACCCAAATTTAATCCCTCCCTCAGACTTGGATTTCATTTAGTTCTGCATTTAATTTTTCTAGCATGTCAATAACCTCATATCCAAAGACCACCTTTAGATACTGTATTCAAAGCAAAGCAGGAAATAAATTTAATAATATAGATAACAAAAATTTTAATCTTGATCTTTTATTGGAATTCACAATTGACACTATGTGCAATACTAGGATAGCAATTAATGCATCAAGTCTCACAAATTCTCACAAATAGGCAGAATTCTCTCTCACAAATAGGCAGAATTTCTGCATGTCTCAGGATATATACATATAGGTTACTCAAATATGTAGCCCAGATCTCACTGCTTAAATAAAATACAGCTCAATTTTTAAAATAAAAATCTTACTCTAACTCGCTGGGAACAATGTTTAGACTGCTCCCCATGTCCACTTTTTTCTACAACAAACTGTAAAGAACAAACTACTCATTATCTCATGTAACTAAAACATTCAAAATTAACAGGAATAATTACTGTTATAATTACTAGTACAAATTACTAGTACAAATTACTAGTTATAATAAAGTGAGACCACATTCTCATATTTATATATATAAAGTACTCATCTAAAAGAACAAAAAGGTGCTTACAAGACCCAATTATACAAGAAGTTGGTTTTACCTTTTTAAAATACAGCAGCTACTTTTGGTTATAAAGTTTAAAAGGAATGCATCACTCAATTTCTATAGTTATTTTCTAGCTAAAATTTTTTTAAGCAAGCAATTACTTCATTTTTATTTTCCGTTTATTTCAAGCCTCATCATCTATTAGCAAAACGGTTATCAGGGGTTATTATGTCTGCGCTTTTGAAGAGAAGTGAAGCCAATGTAACTGACCTGTTCATTCCTCTCAAAGCTGTTGGATTTCACAACATCAGCTGCAGGTCTGCCCTGGGCTGGTGCGAGGGCCTGGGGAGCGCTCTGAGAGCTGGGCATGGGCGGCAGAGGCGCTCTCCGCTTCTTCGGCATTTCCGCCGGCAGAGTGCTCGAGTCGTACTGCTTGCTGACAGTGTTAGACCTGGTGATGAATGTTGGCCTTGGCTTGCTCATCAATGGAGTTGCTGGGGCACTGGCAGCCTTGAGGTGTGGGAAATAAAAAGAAACCCAAGTTGCATGTATTTTCTGGAAAATAATCAACAGTATTGATTGCTCAATCTGAATATGTTTCTAGAAGTTTTCCTTGAGCACAGTTACACCTTACTTGCTCTCTTTTCTTCTTGTTTCGTTGAAAAAAGCTGAAAAATCCTTTGTTTTCTTTTTCCTTCAGAACATCTATGTTTTCAGATTGGTAGGAGCCTAAAATAGAAAACAATAGTTCTAGATGTTATTTTGTGCAGAGATTATTTCTCCTGCATTCTTACTATTTCATAATAGTCATAAACCTCCTGCAATGATACACAAAACACATCATAGATCACATATATTAATAATTTTTCTAGGTGTGGCAAAATGAACAGTTTGCCTAGCATCCATGTTCTTCCTCTCCTTCTCAGAACTCAGGGCAGAGGAGTTTCAGCTGCTCTTAATACCATAATAATAACAACACATAATCCAGCCCACCCCACCTGTCATATGCTTTGGTTTATATCACAAAGGTAGTAAAAGGGGAAAAAAGCATCAGACTTTTCAGCTCTCCATTCCCGCTGGCTTAAATTTATGGCAAAGAGTGAAGTGGGACAAGCCAGGTCCCAGCCTGAACATGGTGTAACTATGGAGAAAGATCACCCAAACAATCGGTGCACACATAACTGCATGGCAGTCATAGTAACAACAGTCAAATCTATTCCTGTTATCTTGCAGAATTTATCCTCCTTAAATTGCTTAATTCATGCAGAGAATTTGTAAATCTCATGACTGACTTTTTAAAAATTTTACTAGAATGAACTTTCTTAAGNTATTCATGCAGAGAATTTGTAAATTTGTAAATTTGACTTTTTAAAAATTTTACTAGAATGAACTTTCTTAAGGAAATCCTATTGAATGCACATGTAATGCTCAACAGAAATCACCAAGTCTGGTAAAAGTACCAATATAAACATGACCCTAAATTGAATAAATTGATCTACAGTAAAACTATACAGAAATACTTTCTATATAGCTGTGTATATCCAATTCTGCAATTTGCAATATGCATTTAAGATAGGACAGAGATATTACTCATGTCACAGTTAAGCAGATGTTGTAATAGGAGCAGGTGCTAATGTAAGTGCTGTAAGTGCTAAGTTTCACTGCCTTCAATAAATCATACCTTGAAAAGATGGTAGATTTAAATCAACTGGTGATGTGGCTACAGAAAGACAAAAAGAAAGACAGAAAATATGAATCTGAATCAAGGATGTAGTAACAGCATACAAACACAAAAAGCCAAGCTGGATCTTCAACATTAGTGAAAAATTAACTGGGTACTTTGCAGAAATAAAAGGATGTGCATCTTTACCACCTAATACTCAAATCATTCCAGAACTTGTGCATGAAGACATGCAACACAGGCTGCAACTGTGTACATAAGTAGGGAGGCTTCACTTAGATTTCTGAAGCAAAGAGAAAAATCAGTATGTAGAATAGCTTGCTCTAGTTTGGATGGTTAGGCAGCCTAAACTTGGAAAACAAAGACTAATGTAAAATTAAAATATAATATTAATAAAATAAAATTTGAACTTAAATTCTATTAAGTAAAAGATACACCTCACCATTTACTTTCATAAAGATCATGGAAAATTCAGAGCTTCGAACCTGCCTGCAAAATTGAAATGCTGAACTACTTCATATTGAGAGAACTGAGGAATATCTAAATTTCCTAGCAGGGCACTGCTATGTAGAAAGCATATATGCCCTGGTATGCCCTCCTAAGGATTTTTGGTTCCTGCTTCAAGTAAAACACACATCATATCATGCAAAAAGCAGCTTTTCCACTCTGTAGATGAAAGCAGTAAATAACCAGACAAAAAACAAATCATGAACTTGGGAGCACACGTAGTCCAAGTAACACGTTTAGGCAAATTAAAATATGTTGGTTTCCAGAGTGAAAGAGAAAGATATTTCATTTTTGTTTTCTCTATGGAAAAATGAAATACTGTCCAAATTTGTCATTCTGACCTTTAGCAAGTAAACAGAGAAAACTCCTGAAACTGTAACCAAACAGTAAGGTTACCATATTTAGGCAGAAAGAGGGGCAAAGACAAACAAAACCCCAACAAGCCCCACAAGTTTTAAGCAGAAAGAAAATCAAGCAAATAAAACAGTGGTCAATACCAGGAGTGAGTCAATCAATATTATTGCTTTCCACACTGAGGTAAAATTTCCTGTGAGAAATGTCTGAAATGGAACAAACCACACTGTACAAAATTTTTAATTACAGTATAGTAAACATGTCACCTGTTCAGATTAAGTTAAAATCTGGCCTAGGAATATCCGTACAAAATGTTAGAGAGTTAGTACATTGTGTCCCTGTTGGACCAGAATTAAAAAGACAATTATTATTCCTTCACAATCTATAAAATTAGCAAGCAGCACTCAGAAATAGACATAAAGACCATCTGAATACTCTAATGCTTTTAAAATTTTAAATTGTTTTAAAGAAAACTAATTTTCTCTAACATTTGCTCTTTTCAGGTCATCATGATGTCGTGTAGGAGCTAAGGGAAGTAGGATGTTGTTGGAGTTTTTGGGGAAGATGTGAGAGAAGGGAAAGAAGACTTTACACTTAAGTGAGGATTTGTACTCAGCTAACTCTGCTGGTAGTGAACACTTTGTTAGAAAATAAAACTTTTCTACAGCACTTCTGAAAACAAAAGTCCAGGAACACATGAGTCAGTTTTAATTTTGTTGAAGACCAATGAAATATCTATTAAATTTCTAGAAAATATTTTCATAAGTAAAAAACCCAATGACATGTATACAATTATTAAGTAATTATCTTTTATATAACAGCAATTTACAAAAGTTATCTTACCTTGACTGACATCCATGGCATATAGTTCTCTTAGTCCAAGGTCATTAAGAGATTTTGTCAAATCAAGGGGTTCTTGAGACTGGTAACTCTTCAGCAGTAGAGTATGTGAAGGATCAAACTCACATTTGCTGCAGATAATTGATATGAGTTCTTGAAGGGGTGAATGTGGACTAACTCTTACTACTGTTTTCTGTGTCTTCTTGTAGTTTATCACTACCCTTACTGTTTGCTGAAGAGAAGAAAATTCCAATAAATACCGGCACAAATCCTGAAAGAAGTGGCATTTTTACAACAATCACCAGAATTCCACTGACGGCCAACTTGAGCAGTGCCACGGATTCAGAAACATTATTATTTCTTATATTACATAAGAAACTAAGAACTATTTTTCTATTCCCTGCCATGCAAGAAAAGGACACATGAAGCAGACTGCCTTCTCCCTCAGCAGTGCCACTGGCCTGTGCAGCAGGGTACATGCCTGGCAGGTTACACTGGGCAGCTGCAGGATCGGGTGATGCGCCACAAGCGAGTGATTGTGAACACGGCTGTAGGAGGAAAGCAGAAGGGCAGCAGAAGAGCTCTCCTGGCCCTCTGTAAGTGCTTCAGAGAAATTAAAAGTCAGTATTCTTCTACATAGCACAACAACAAAGGTAGAAGGAAAAGATTTAAGCAACACCCAGAAAGTGGTTCAGTACTTAAAGCTCCTGCCCTCTTCAGGGTATATGAAAAAAGCCAAGAGACAACAGTATGCATTGAAGGAAAAGAGTCATACAATCAGAAGGGTACATATATCACAGCATGACAGATGGTACAAGATGTTGATTTTCTGTTTGTTCAAGGCTGTTCTCAGCCACACTTCATCTGCAGAATTTTTCAAAAGGCTGATGAAGCATGGGATTTCAAATAATATTATAATGTTTCCTTCTTTCAGCAGCAAAGACGTTTGCTACAACAAATTGAGATGTATTTTACCTAAGAGAAGCTTATCAAAAAACAGACTAAAGCATTTCACAGAGCTTCAAGGTGAGAGGATGAAAGAAAACAGGAAACACAGAAACAAGAGGATGAGCTACCCATTCAATTTGTTGACTACAGCAGTAATTCTAATTTCTCAGTGTGCTTAATTTTAGTTCTCACCTCTGGTATAACTGGAGCAGGTTTCTTCTTATCCATTTGTTTTGCCTTTACAATCACCTTTTCTACTTCAAGCATTCCCACTGGTGTGTTGGGTTTGAATTTAATCTGGCTATTTTCTGCTGATACCAACTCTATGGTATAACTTGATGGATTTAAATGATACTGTGCACAGAGGAAGATCAGCAAGTCCATCATGGGCTTCCTGTAAAAGACACATGGAACTGTCACAACAGATGACAATTAAGCAGGCTATAAGAAGACATGCTGCTTAAACAAACATTTAATTCAAGTCATACTTTCCCTTTCAAGCCTAAATAATTACTGCTACACACCAACTTTAAATATCTTTGAGCTTTAAAAAAAACTATTAAAAAAAAAAGCCAACCCCCCAGAAAAGCCACTAAAAAACCCATGAAAACCAGTTTGCACAGAAGTCTGCCAAGCACTTGAACAGAGTGGAAACTTCTTGTGGTGTGAAGCTTTTCCTGAGGTCAACAGGGACACGTGGATTAGTTACCTCGTTTGACATTTAGTGGGAACTCCTAACAGTGGTGATAAATACTCTGTTATTCATTAAGAACAGTTCTTTTGCAAAGCTTGGCATTTTTATATCCATTTTGAGTTACAATGGACTTTATTTTCAGAAACTCTGTGCATTAGCCACTTGGAAGATGCAGGAGAAATGAAGTTTGAGAAAGTCATATTTCAAGCAGGTTGTGCATTAGGGATTCCAGAATTATCTAGGTGCTTAATACCAACAGCAAGAAATAAGCCAAATGACAATATAGTAGGCAAATGCCATTTCTTGAGACACTCTGTGTGATGTAAGATGTCCTTCCCACAATGAAGAATGGCCAACAGAATTTGTCAGATGTAGTCAGTACCTGTATTTCCTTATTCCCTCAGTGCTTAATGATAAACATGAAGAACAGTATTAAGATGGGCTGAGTATTTCCAGCTGCTACTGAAATACAGTTAATAAAGTTGTACTATAAACAGAAATGTCAAAAATGTTTAAACAGACCAAAAGTAAGGAGAATGTCCTAACTTTGCATGTTATGGAACTGAATTAGGTTATAGCACTATCAGATCATTCCTCAATAATTTTTTTTTGAGTTGGGTAAGGACAATTTCATTATGACACCCTCTGCATCCTTCAGTTACAACTATGAACAAGGAAATCCATCACCTGCCCTGTCTCACAAGGATATTATGAAAACAAAAGTCTGTGAAGCAATCAAATGGTATGTTGAAAAAATGCTGAAGTGTCTCTGAGAAAATTAATACAGGGTTAGGCCAGTATGGCTTTATCAGAAATCTTAAATTCTAGATGTAATCTCATAACAGAGGCAAGTATTCTGGTAGCACAGCCAAATGTGGAAATAGCTTCTACAAAGAACCATCAGATGAAGCAGAATTCTAGATAACAAAGATCATGAATGTATTTATTAAGCATTAATATATTTATTAAGCAGTAAGTTAAAGCAGTTTTCATATGATACAGTTCTGTAAAAATAATTATGAATGACTCAGTGTTAGAAGTTCTTGTGAACACTGAATTTTTCTCCTTTGATTTACCCTAGAATATCATTCCTGTTTCCCTTCATCTTAAAGGACAAATGTCCCATAAGCAAACTGTCTTCTGATTTCTAGTAGCAGGGCTGGACTTTCTGGTGCATATGCTGCACTTCCAGAAGATGATAACTGATTGAAAGCTGACAGATATTTCCTTTCTAGAGGAAAGCTTTTGCCTGCTTAAGTGGCAGGAGAACACTTGCCTCAGGAGATAAAAGCAGGAGGAACAATAAAACAAAAAAAACCTCCAGAAATGGTACTCCAATGTGTGAAAAAGCAGTTATCAGATGGTCTGAAGAGGTATAGGAGAATGCAATATGCACCCATGCTTTCACCTAGATGGTAGATAACAGCCTGAGGAATACCATGCGAAATGCAGAATAATAACTGCTCCTCCCTTTCAACACTGCTAAACCAGAAAGTTTATTTCAATGCATCTCCTGTATATAGCACAACCTGCTTCAGTTACAGGACAGGAGGAGGGAATACTTTATTTCTTGTACTTCTAATCCCCAATAAAACAAGTACATCCATCCCACCGTAAGAAGAAAAGGGCTGCAAATGCAAATCTCGTCATTCCCCCATCTGGCTGGGGGCAGAGCAGGGCAGGGCCAGGGAGGAGAGAGCCCAAAGAGGCTGCAGACACTGCTTCTGTAGTGACCTTTCTGCTTACCAGTATATCCAATAAGTTACTTGTTACCTTTTTTTCTGGTGAATTTTTATACACTGACTGGCTTTGAAAGCTGCACTTCAGTTACTGGAGAGGAGTAAGAATACCAAAGATGACCAGAGCAAGAATTGCCAAGCAAGGACCTCAGAAAGAAACACAAATGCACTATGGAAATGCACTGCAGTGACAAGGGCACACCCCCACATTAACCAGAGTCACAGCAAGTGACTGATGAGTGAGAAACAGCTGCTGACAAACAACAGGTACATGCAAATTAGTACATGAGAACAGTGATTCAGTGCAAATTTGCTTTCCAATAGTACAACTCCAGAAACAACCTGCTTGACTGGAGGAAGATGGATTTTAAAGTTCCCCCCACTCCACTGGAGGCAAGATATTGTCAACAATGGCTTTAGAAAGATATTCCTTCAGCAATTTAAAAAAAAAACCAAAAAACCAAAAA
>VZRH01006788.1:578716-615008 GCA_013397555.1 Urocynchramus pylzowi
AAACAAACAAAAAAAAAAACCAAAAAGCTTCTCTTGTAACCAAGAGAAGAACCTCCAAAACTTGTAAAACTCTTTGTCCCTAAAACTTTCAAGGATTATAGGTGGAAGAATACATATATCACAGTACATTTAACAGCTTCCACAATTAATATTTTGCAAAGCACCAAGAGGAGGCCATCAGCTACCTCAGAGTACATCATCTGTTTGTCCTCCTTTATCTAACTTTAGTAAAGTATTTATTTGCAGCTTAACTTCACAAATTACTCTAGGTTTTCTGGAAATCTCTGAGCATAAATGTATTTACATGTTCCAACTTCTACATAATCAGGATTTTTATTTCACTAACACCTTGCTTTGTGCTACATAACTCTTGCTACCCACTATGCCAAAGCAGGGAGCAAACCAACCCAACCTAATTTGATAAAGAAAAGTTTCTTCTAGTAGACTGTGGAATTTGAGCACACACCTGTTAAAACTCACCATTTGGCTTTTTCTACTATGAGATTTAAAAGGTGTTCTCTCCTCAGGACCTTCAGGGCTGCTCACCTCCAATTATGAATGACAAAAGAAGCAAAGTAACAATTGTCTGTTTATGTCATTTCTAGAAGGATCATGTCTATTTGATCATGAAAATGACTATAAAGACAAGAGCAAAGCTAGAACAAGAGATAGTTTCAAATATACTTCACAGTGGACTGCAGGTCCTGCACATCTCCCCTCATCCTGAGATAAGCCTAGCAGTGCTAATACTGGTTCTTATGTGCAAGACAGTCACTTATGAAATCAATCACACACAGTATCTTGATTGAAAAATCCTGTAACTGTGGAATAATAAAACTGATTGGGAAACGAGTGCAACTCCTGATAAGCCTGTAAAGCCTGTCCTGAACACTGAGTAATTAGACACACTGTAATCTGACCAAGTGAAAATAGATGCAACATTCCTTTCTGGCACTTTGTTCTGAGCAAATCATGAAAGAGGGCCCATGGTACCCATCAGTGCTGACAAAGGAAGAAAAAGAACAAGAAGCTCCTTACAGTGTACACATGGAGCCTCATGTCTAAGAAGGTTTAAAAACAGAAGAAGGCATCATATTTACAGACTTCAATATTCCTTGCTCTAAACATGCTGAAAAAAACAGCATAAAGCATCAAGTACTCACATTATTTCAGAAAATTTCTTCTGAGAAATAAAATTTCACATTTATCAAGTTATCCTGAAAATCAGAGTCAGAGGGAGGTGTAAAAAGACCCTCTACATCTCTGGTGAACAAGCTGATGTTTGATGTCTAAGCAACAACCTCGTGAACTCCAGCAAATGACAGTGTGCAAAGAGACTCAAGCCAGACTTCATCTCTCACTAAGTAGGTATAAGCACACATTTACAGTACCTTTAAATAAGTCAGCCTGCCTGGTTTCAGTAGGAGACACATGGGCTATAGACTAACACAAGGTCAATATACAAATAGGTTGTCTTATTTCAGCTTAGGAGAGCAACAAACTGGCATCCAAATTGCTGTGATCCATACACAGCCCTGCACAGGACTCTTCTTAGAGCAATATTTTAGGTCCCAGGATTTATGATTTCAGCTCCCCAGTATATGTTCAGGTCTTTCTGAACTAAAGGTGACTTGAGAGTTACATGCACAATCTATCCCATCAATTAACAGTCTGAAATATGCATTTCAAACTAAAACCAGCTTAAGGAAAACATAATTGTTAAAAGAAATCGAGAGCTATAGCTATAAATTTTTTTGAAGCATTACAGATTTTGTCTGAAGTGATGACATGTTTTTTGATGACTGCTAGTAGCCTACAGGTAGCAGTGCTGAGCAAGTGCTGAACACACAACTTTGTACCCAAATAGGATGAACAAACTCATCTTTAAAAAGCAAAACTTATGAGGGAAAATTCACTGAATCTTACAAATTGGTATTTAAAAAGATTTTTAGTGACTAGAAAAAACAACAGGTGTGGGTACACATACTGACAGGTGCCACACAGAATTTCTGAATCTTAAAAAAACAGTCTTCTGAAATGGTAAGTAAATGTACAAAGAAGATGTTTCCATATCTACCCAAAAATCAGAATCACAGAATCATTTAGGTTGAAAAAGACCTTCAGGATCATCAAGTCATTAACCCAGCACTGCCAAGTCCACCACTAAACCACATCCTTAAGTACCACATCTATGCATCTTTTCACACTCCCCTGTGCTGCCTGTTCCAATGCTTCCTTTCCATTGCAAAATTTTTCCTAACATCCAATCTAAAGCTCCTTTTAGCCATTTCCTCTTATCCTATCACTTGATACTTAGGAGAAGAGACAAACCCTAGCTGGGCTCCAACCTCCTTTCAGGTAGCTGCAGAGAGCAATAAGGTCCCTCCTGAGCCTTTTCTCCAGGCTACACAGCCCCAGCTCCCTCAGGAAGCCCAGCTCTCCTAAGACTTGTGATCGACACTGCACTTGGCTGCTCTTCTTTGGACACACTTTGTGTTCAGGCTTACACCAGTCATGCATTTTACCAAATGATTATAACCTGGATGAAGGTTGAAGTAAACTTGAGCAAAAAGCAAAATTAAACAAAAATATCATTCTGTGTAACATACCTCCCATTAACTGTAGTGTACTTGATCACATCTCCTGGCAGAACCACTGATAATTCAATATCTTTATCAATTACATTTTCTTTCTGTTCCATGATGAGGTTGGTTGGCTCTGTGTTATCAAATGGAGAAACAGCAATGGATTTTGTTTCAGATGGAGGAGGTGGTGCTTTAGATTTTCTTCTGAAATAGACAGATAAAAATTAAAAATCAAGTATGCATTTATACATATTATTCCAAACTGGCAAACTAACAAGTCTCAAAACAGAAACGAATGACACTTTATTATTTTCTTAAGTAATATGTGTAACAAAGGGATAAGAGAATATCTAAACATATTTTCAGTGGTGACAGAAGACAACACAGGCTACGGTATCCATCACAAAAAAACAAAACAAAAAAAAAACAACAACCAAAAAAAAAACCAACAAAAACCACCCAATAAACATCGAGCCAAAAAAATTCTTTAATGTACCATGAAAGAGTAAATTGGTTGGTTGTTTTTTTTTTTTCTCCCTTAGGTTATGCAAAGACCCTATTTGTGCATTCTCCAAAGAGATTTTCTGGATTAGTATAAACAGAAATATTATACTATGTAGTATGAAGCCAATTGTACTACCAGTATGCTTAATACAGGATAGATACTGGAGCAAATAGTGACACTTTTCCTCCTCAATTTTTTATTTTGATTATTAAAATTATTCAAAGAAATCCTACCAGTTCTACTGTATTAAACTTCTATACTGTTAAAAAAATAACAGTATAACCAATTCTACTATGTTGCAATATTTCCTGACATTTCACTCACAATATGCTTTCACATATTCCCCTCACCTATGCTGATCTCCTCTTTTAATTTTCTCTATACCCTTCTCCATGTCAGTGACCAGACAGTTTGCTTTTGAATACAATGACAGATCACTAAATAAGCTACACTTATTTCACAAAAAAAAATTCTAAAACAGCATAAACCCCTCTGTATCTCTTAATATATGTATGTTACAGTAAATTCTGAATGCAGGGCTCTCATGTCTTAAAACACCTAGTCCAATATCTATCTTTATTTAAATAACTCTCCACAATTAACCAATATATTCAGAAGGAAAAGATACCATTAATTAAGAATTTTACCATTAGAAACAAAACCAAGACACAGTCAAGACACATTACCTCATGAGAGCTTTTGAATTTCTTATAAACATTCTTGAATGGAGCCACATTACCAGGAAGTTAAAATACATTTCAACATAATACACAAAGGCTCCAAAATATGCTCCTCATTTAGATGGAGCTGTACCAAAGTTTGTTTACTTTAAACCTAAGGAAAGAAATTAACCCCTATAATTGTCCTACAGAATTAAAACAAAAAGAACCTAGCGTACAACTAGAAACACACGCCTTTCTTGAGAAAACAAAGTTTAAAGTCACTCACAATGAAGAGCAAACAAGGTCCAGAGAAGCATTGCAAAAAACAACTGTAACGAGGCTTCACATGACTGAGCTGTTGCTGAAAGTGCTTAGAGTTTTGAACTTCAGAACTCTGTGCTGAATAATTAACTATTCACAGCCCCTCAGAGCTAAGAGTACTCACAGGCCTCCACTGAATGAGGATTCACATTCACAATTCATACCTCCTCTCCCAATGCTTTAAATTAGTTTGGTGTGCTCTCTATGCAATTCCTGATGTGCAACATGAGCTGAAAATTTGACTTTGGTCTCTACAGTAGCTTGTCTGGGTTGTTTCAGGGTTACATGAACATTGCAAAATGTATAAATCAAACTTCTTTGTATTCCTCCCCAGCTTCTTTGGGGTTTTTTTGCAAGATTTTTATCTTTCATATAACTGCCAAATATAAGTTATTAACAAGTACAGAGCATCAATACAACTATTAGAAATAGATAAAATACCAAAACCATAAAAACTTACCCCATTACATTAATACCAAAAAGCCCAAAGTGAACTAGTACTGCTTGTCCTCCCTTCTTTACTCTCTTACATCTTTAACTTCAAATGACTGTTAAAAGCAATTTATCACAGAATTTATTACTCTTTGAAGAAGTGTCACAGAAAGATTTCTTTTCAAATGCTAAGGGACTCTATTTTCCATTAAGTAGACAAATGCAATTTTATCACTGGAACTCTATTATCACCAGAGTACTTAATGACACACAGCAATAAATGTGGTTTATTCATACAGTGTCTAACTAAAACTGACCAAATACTCTCATCAAAACGTGTGCAACAGTTGAAGTTCCATGTATTTATAAAGAACACACACACACACACACAGTGTCAGGAGGTCTAACAATGCTGCAGAAGCCTCGTGTCCCCCATTGCAGAGCCACATACCCCACCCATCTCTAAGAAATCTGAATGTGCTTTATGGTTAGTTATGCTTATGGTTAGTTATGTCCCACCCCACACAAAGGAGGAAAAATCCCAAGTGTACTTTCTCAGAAGTCATGCCAAGCTTTTGGCAACCTCTTATTAAACAACAGGGATCCCAATGCTTTCATTTTCTGTTCCCAGATGCCATGTTTTTGCTTCTTCAGTTCTTATTAATTCTCCCATCTCTCCTCAGCCCAAAGTATTTGCAATTGATATAATTTTTTTTTCATTATTTCAGCTTGTGTTTCTACTTTATCAGGGGAGCAGCTGCCTGACAGTCAGGCTGGGCTGCACTACCAGCCCCAGAACTGGTGCTGGACAGCAAGAACAATTCAGATGACCATGATTACATAAACAGGTGATGGTGGAAAGACACTTGCAGAGGTAGGTTTTACCTACAAACCCTCCTCTCCCTACTCTGCAATTCAAGAAGCCAATGAAAGTGATTTTTTCACCAAGGCATCCTCCACACATCATTTTATCCCAACATCAAAAGTAATTCAAAATCTATACCATCAATTCAAATACTTCTCCATCATAAAGAATCAACAAAAGCCTGGTTCTCTCTTGCCTCTTAACCTATACCAAGTACTCAGCAAACTAGGAGAGCTATTGATTTGCAATGATTTTGCTAAAAAGACAGAGGAAGATGTCAATCTAGTTTATTTTCCTGAAAACAAAACCTGTTATTTTTAGTAAGACAAAACACAATCATAACAAAGAGAGTAATTCCCCATCATATAAAAACATTTCAGAGGCCAGAAAAAGTGTGCTCAGTAAGTGGTCTTACAGCACCTTTCATGTTCAGACAGCTTCCAGATGTGCTAGAACCTAAGCCAACCTGTTCTAATTTTCAAAATAAACATCAGAAGGAGTTAGAACAACCAAAAACATGCTTTTGATTTTCACTGCTACTGTAGAATTACAGGAAAGCTGCAGGAAGAATCAAACTGCAGCTTATTTAGCTATGAATTGGTTAACACAGAGGGAATTAAAAGAGAAATTTTAACCAAATGAGTTCACAACTCAATAACAAGATCTCCTCTGGAAATTGTGCTGCAGTATCCTACATGATGTGGGTCCTCACTCAGTCCTTGTCCCCATGGGTCCCAGTCCCACCAACTGGCTTGCCTTCCCCAGCTGGCTAACCAGACATTGAAACTGCCCAAGCCCAACTCTCTGGAAGAGATATGCTCCCCACTGTTTATCACCAGATAAACAATTCCAGCAACATATTATCTTCTACATAAATTTTCTGTTTAAACTGTTGCTTGAGCCAAAGCAAAACCAAATAAATACATGTTTCTTCTCTGATTCTTCCTAGCCCTGGACAAGGCTGTTAGAGGGACACCTGCAATGCTCTCACAGGGACCACAAACACAAGGTGGTGCAGCCTGGGCAGAGTTTCTATTTCCCTTGTTACCAGAGCACCTGGAGCCCACTGCTTATGCCAAGGCATTCAGCTTTTTCTTATCTAGTAGAGATTATATTGCTCCACAGAGAACTCATTCATATCTCTGAGAAATTTAAATTTCTGAAGTCCCACCTTCAAATCCTGCCAGTCTGTGTGACAATACAATTCCTGAATAAGAGATTTCTTTCAGCTAAATGCAAATAGAAGAGTATCATTTTTAAGAAAAACAGTGCATTTCTAAAACAAATCCAAGACCATAAGGTCAACATTTTATGTGCTTCAGATCCCCCTTCAACAGAATAAAATGTCATTGCTGTACCCCAACAACTTTCCTGCTTGCAAAAAAAAAAAAAAGTGTCAGTGATCTGGATGCATAGAAGACTTTTTAAAACAAAGGTCTGACACAGTAAATAAATAACACATCTATTTATTTGATTTTCAACAATTCTTGTTAGGAAGTTACAAGCATTATATTTTAAACTATTAGTAACTAGAGAAAGGCACACAAAATAATGAGAAATACTTGAACTTACAGTGACCTGGGTATTCCAGTTTTCACCAGCATTTCCTTTCAATAAAAACCTCTTTCCCAAAAAAAAGGAAAAAAAAAAAAAAGAGAGGAAATCTATCTACTAGATTAGTGTGCAATCAAAGGCTACAGCATCAAGGAATATTACTGTTTACAGCACTTAACTTCCTATTTGGAACACAGTTACATGAGAGTATACAAAGATAGCTTGATAGCACTCTCATTGAAATTACTTTTGAATCTAACTTCCAACATCAGAACCTTTTCTCAAATTTTCTATAGCATTCACCTAGGACAGAAAAGGTCATAAGGATCTCACCTGCAATTCAGTTATCTCTCAGGTACTGAAACAGTTCATTAAACACAGTGCATTAAAAACCTTCTAAGCACAACAGATACACTTCAGTTGGTTAATTTGACTTAGGACACTACGTCAACACTGGTTTATTCAAAAAGCAACTAGTTTGGGTTTTTTTTTAATCAAACTTTACAAAATTAGATTTGCCAAAATTACAAACAGCACTTTGCTTTATTTTCACTCAGAGTCAGAAAAGGATTTAACTCTACTAAGATAATATCATGAGAGGAAAAAGTCCACCATAACAAAGCTTCTTCTAGAGCTTTTCTTTTCTTCAACCTCTCATCCCAAGCAATTATTATACTTCTCTCCTGACTATTACAACAATGCTGTTTCACTGCTGTGTCATAGAAGCAGATAGCCAAAACCTCACACATAATCTTCTCAAACAAGGAACAGCTGAACAAGACTTCAGGCCTATATTAAAAACATTGATTTGGGGTTTTTTTTAACAATGATACATCAATTTTGGCCAACGGGTATACAAAATATTTAGGCTCCTAGTTTCACCTATAAGCATCCCCAGCCCAACAATCATCTTTAACGGCCACAGAACAGATTTATCTTCTAGACCGAGTTTATTCTGTTCCCTTTGTGGATAATGGTTTCACAGCATCACCACCACAAGTCTTCAAGATCAAACGTTACCTGTTAGGAAAAAGCTTGGAGACAACTGCAGCATTAGTATCTGATCTGCTCCTCACCATCCAGCACATGACAGAAGTTGTCAAGGCAGGTCACTCAAAAAATCACTCCTATATATTTCAGGCATAAGTATAGATAAAAAATACTTCAAAAATAAATTTTAATCATCTTCACTAAATTATTACCAGGCACACAGGTTTCTATACAAAATCTGGGTGCCACTGAGTGCTTCAAAAAAGGTTACTTTTAAGTTAGACATATGGTAGCATTCTAGTATTTCTCCTTAACATTAAGTGGCCCAAATATTTGCTGTGCCAGCCCCAGAGCATCTATGTAACATGACTATCAGCCTTGATACTGGGCTTTCATCTCAACATCAATATCACTGTTTGAGATACAATCTCTCTCTCTATTTCTACTATAAAAGCACCAGTTAGATGTTAGGATCAAGGTATGGATCAATGAGAGTCAAACAATGTCCATTCTTAGGTTATCCCTTCAAGCTAGGCTTATGATACATGTAGGACGATATAAAGGAAAAATATTTGCTGTATCTGCTCCAGAGAGAAATATGATCTTTCAGATTCTCAACTCATCCATTCAGTTATTTGGGGAAGAAGGTGAGGTCATATTGTACAAATATTGAGTCTAGCAGGTGGCTCAAGAGGTACCACAAAACCCCCAAGTTCAGAAACACACTAAGTTCCATTTCCAAGCAGAGGAACAAACATTAACAGTTTGTAAAAATTTTGTGATAACAGGTTATTTTACAGGGCACTTCTCTATACTGATTCCCAAGACTGAAAGGACACAAATATTGTAAATAATACTGGTATTTTAAAAATAATAGAGAAAAATAATATGACATAAAATAAGGCACTGGGTATATAGCTCTGCCAACACAATAATTCATAGTGCAACTGATATATCAACTGACATGGCACTAGTAATGCTATGGGTGATGATAATATTACTTTTAATTAAGTGATCTTTGAAGATTACCTCTACAGATTCACTCAGTGAGGTTCCAGCAAACAACAAATCATCTGCAGATGTTTTCTTACTCATGCCTTTATTCTGATATAAAGAAAGCCAAAAAAAGTGAAATGCATTTCCACTCACTTTCAATAAATAAAGTGGACCGAGAAAAGGAGGCATCCCTGGAATCAGGACATGTTTTCAAAGATGCTGTGAAAGAAAAAGTTTCCCTAGTCAATGGGATGTGTGGATTTACCCCCTAGCTAGCCTCATTGCTCTGAAGATTTTTTTTTTTTAAGTCTTATCCTAGAGAGAAATAAATCACAGGACTGGGATGGTAACCATGACAGTAAGGTGAAAGCTTAATGGAATCTCTGGATGTCTGGTTCACACTAAAAGCAAGAAAGCAGCAAATGAATCCTTTAGTTCCCTCCAGACCATTTGGAACAGACACTTGCCCCCTCTGATTATCTGTCCCCATGGCAGCGACAGTCTTGAAAACAGAAGCAATTGTATTTTAGCCATAATTCATTAAATGTTTTCTGTCATAACAAGGAAAAAAAGGCAATTCTGAGACAACATAAACACAAATCTGTATTATGGGCATGTTTTTAATTGTGCCCCTCTTAGTATTAAAGGGGCACTAACTTGTATAAACATTTAATTTAATTAATTAAACAAATTTAAAACTTTTCTAGAAAAAAATATTAATTCATTGCCCTTCAAAGCCAAATCACAGCTAATATTACAATGATCTATTCAAGCTCACTTAAAACGTATGAAAGAACCATCTCCTGAGAACAGAAAGCTGCTGACAGTGTCATCTTGTGCCATCCAACAAAACACAGTTAGCTCCCCTCCAGGCATAAGAATCACTTTGCTCTTAGGAAGAGAGCCAAAAGCTCAGAATCCTAGCAGGCAAGAGAGGATAAAAGAAAAAGAAAAAATAACTTCTCCCCTAAATTAGCATAAAGTTGTTTATTATTATTATTATTATTATTATTATTGAGGGATTTTAGAAATGTGTTTTGATACAAAAGGTTTGTTTCAACACATTCTGTTGTGCCAAGAGAAGTACTTCTTTTACTCCTGGAAAAAAAAAAAAAAACCAAAAAAAACAAAACAAAGCTAACAAATAAAATGAAGTGGAAAATTAGTCCCAGTGACATTACTTCTAAAGAGGTTGAGAACTTAGACTCCTGAAGTAAATTGGGCTAACACAAAATACAAGTACAAACCTGGCATGTCCATGTGTGACACACCTCCGCAGAAAGCAGATACTTATATCTATTTTTGCAACCTGTTCTCAAAGTAAAAAATGCAAACAAGTAACCAAGATTTGCTACCAAAAGAAAGAACAAAAAATCTGAATGGCATTCAAAACTATTAAAACCTTGTATGGCTCAGTAAGCCTTTATTATATTTACAGTTACAAAAACAGCCTGACAGGAAAGAAGGAGAGCAAGGAAGAGAAAGCAGTAAATCTGTAACAGTAATTGAGTAATATATAACTGGCTGAATAAACAGGAAAAGAAAACAAAGAGCAGCTTGATCTGAAAGGGGGAGCTTAACCTTTGATACACTAATAAATCTAACAAATACTTAAAACTCAAGCAAACGTATGCTACCTCCACTAAAAATAAACTCTCAAATCTTTATCAAGAACTGCTAAAAAGATTGCTCTTACAGCTGTTTTTCTTCCATGACTAATAAGAAAGTTCAATTAAGGGCTTTCAAATAAATCAAAACCTGAATCTGTCCTTCTGGTCGTTACTCCCAGTCATGAAAGCAGGTAAAATGCCACTGTCTTTTCAAAGCCTGCAGATGAAGCACCTAGCAGCTCTGCTCGTGGCTTTTCCAGCTGCTATTCTGAACATCAATAGAAGTAAGAATTGTCAATTATCTGAGCTTTGCTGCTGTTGCTTTTTTCTCCTGTTCAAAATAATGTTTTAGAAGTAACACTGGAGGCAGGGACTGATAGATTTAGAGGCTGGGAAAGGTAAGGAAAAGAAAACCAGAGCCACTCAGTATCACAGCAGCCAGGAAAGAGGCTAATACATACCCTTCCCTTTCCCCTCACAGACATACATGCCTCAAATACATAAATGTGGGTGTAGATGCAGGTGGGTAACAGATGAAGTGCTGCAGGACAGCAGCTAAGAAGCTCAAAGCTCTACACTAACAAGGAAGACAAAATCCAACCACTCTCCTTTTAAGTGCTGTAGAAGGCTGGGTTCAACTAGCACTTCCCAGCTGAAAATTCAGATACAGGAAGAATAATTGAGAAAGCATAGCAACGCAACTTTAGAAAGCAATGCAATTTATTTTAATTTTTCCTGCAAGTGTTTTGAATAGAACAAGCTTTCTCCCTTTCAGAAAGTTCTTCATTCACCAGAAACTTCCTCTTAGCAATTATATCCTTTATCCACCTAAAGTTTTGTAACCCTTAAAATCTTTTTTAAATTCACATAACCCAAAAATAGAAGAATTTATTAAATTGAAGAACAGAGATGATGTTAAATATTGGAAGGGAATGGGATGCAGGAAATGTTCCCTATCCTGAGCAAGATTAAATAGAAATATCTCTGTGTGTGTATGTATATACATTTATACACAGATGCTATGAGACACATGGTGAATGTATAGAGTTCTTACACAGACAATCAGGTCAGCAAATAAGGCACCCTTTCTCTTTACAGGAAAGAAAGATAAAAAAAGAGTTTAGGCTGAAAAATTGTACTAAACCAAGCATTTTCTTCACTAGATTTCAAGAGGAGCATCTTGGCAGTTAGTATCCAGAAAAGTTTGATGTAATGAAGAGGTTTCTCCCAATATATGAGGGCTGTAGCTACAGTTTCCCAAACAGAAACCGAGCATCTTGGGCTAACGCTGCTTTGCAAAACTAAGAAATGCTTTGAGTACCCACCTCAGATTCTCCTACCAGATTCTCCTGCTCATCCTTTACAGCTGCCTCTTCAACATTCACTCTCTTGCCTGCATCTTCCTCAGAAAGTAGAGTGGAAAAACCTTTTACCTTCAAGAACAGGGTCACATTTACTACCTCCTCAAATGCCAGTGCTGCTGCTGGAGCCCCAGCCTCATCTCAGGGACTCTGTGAGGAGCAATGGGCAGTACAAAGCAGAGCCACAAGTCCCATCCCAGCTCCCTGCACAGCATAAAATCGACCAGCAGTTTTCACAGCCACCTTTGCAGCCACTGACAGCAGGAGCTCCCTCCCCTTTGTCCTACTTAAACTTTACCTCCCTCATTGGCTGGCAGCTCAGGGCCCCCAATGAATGCTCCTATTTTGTCTCCAAACTCATCCCCATCTACACACAAGAGCTGTCATTATCCTCTTTCTCTGCTTATATCTGCACACTCAAAATCCCCTGGATCTACTCCTTACTGTATTCTTGCAACAGGCAAGAGGCAAGGAAGAAAGAAGATATTTCTTTGAAGAAAGAAGGTATTTCTTTGAAGAAGGCTGGCTACCTGCATGATGGTAACACGGATGACCAACTACTTCCATGACAAAGCCTCTGCACTTTCTGTAAAAATGTACAGGCCTTCAGCATTAAATATAAAGTAGGGAAAAATTCTTATTTATATAATAATGATTATAATCATCTTCAGTGTGCTCTGGGGAATGCAAAGAAACCTTCTTAATGAATGCTTTGCTCTAACTACTAGACTTCACTTCTGTATTCACCCCTGCATGCTCTTCAACTTTCTCTACCACAGCCAATATACTTCACTGCTGAGTTTTTGACATGCCAACAGATGACACAGTGCCAGCAGCATACTGACTCCTACAAGAAGCTCAACTGAACACTGCTTCTTAAATTCTTTCTTTGTTGCTGTAAGCGAAGTCCAACTTGGCATTGTGCAGTTATTTAGGAAATTAGTCTATTTAGGTACTACAAAATATTTTAATGCTTTCCATGATAAATTAAACCAGTATACAACATCCAAGGAACACACAGAATACACAGCAAGGACTCTACCATATTGAACACTCAAAGAATCAACTTTTACAAGGTATTAAAAGCAACTAGTGGCGCTTTTTTTCCCCAACAAAATTTTAGATCAAAATCTGATGAATGCAAATCAAAGAAAGCAGAAAAGCCTTACAGTCTGCATGAAATAACAGCAAAATAATAATCTCAAAAACCTCATTTGAGCTTCTAATCGCCAAATATAAATTTAAAATAAAATAGGCAACAGCTTCCAAACCCAGAAATGTACCACTGAAATTTCAACAGTCTGTCCACATGGATAAACATCTTTACACACCCTCATCTCTTAGCCAGAGACAGGATTTTAAAAACCTTTTGTAGAATTATTATGTACTTTGTCTGAAAAATGACAAAAGACATTAATTCTTCTTCCTTCACATAGGCCTATATTTAAGTTCTGGCAATTTATGTACTGCTCTACACCTGAATTCTGCATTCCCTCCAAGGGCAAGGGCTTACATGCTACTGAAGATACATAATACTATTGGTAAATATTTTTTCCTCACAGCAGGTGTTAGGACAACACAACACACATATTATTTTGAAGCCATTCTGCTCAGCCTCTAAACAAGGAGAAGGAAGAATAATAGCTAAAATTGATTACACTACTTTTCTGCTTACCTCCAAGATAGCACAGGTGATTCTTCTCCATTAGTATCAGGTGAGTCTCCTTCAATAGCATATGGAGGGAGAAGGGAGGGTGTGTGTGTGTGCATGGCAAGCTCACTGCTCTTCCCTTCTGCTGACATCAGTAAGCCTACCTATTTATAATCCCACCACCTGACCAAACGGCCTACAGAGTACATCTAGAGATTTGTACAGCCTGTAATCCCGACATATCTACTTCAGCCAATTCAAAAGAGAGTATTAAGTAGCTTTGTTATGTCTTCTGTGGCTTTATACCATAAAAAGAATCCAATCCTGTTTTCCGCACCTCTTTTATTTGCACAAAACAAGTTTAATGGGAATTTTTAGAATTAGGACTAGCCCTTCCATCCATGCTTTTTAGCCTTCCCTATTTCTCTGCCTGTGAGATATCAAACTAAACACCTCAGGTGAGCATATTCTAGGGATTAATGGAGTATTTAGACAACAGAGGTAAATACCCATTTACATCCGGTTAATTTCATCATCAGTACTACCTACAAAATTATTGAAATTTAAGATTTTCACAAATCAATTTCACAAGCCAAGCACAATATTTATGCTATCACAAAACCTAAAACAACTCAGAAGTGTTTAAAGTAGGATAATTTACAGAAGCTTGACCTCATTGTCAATTAAAACCAGAAGCTGCTTAAAAGCAGCTTAAAAGCAATTCTTGATTCAGTTACCTCTTCCCAAAGTCAGCCCTAATGCATTCAGTCATGGGAGGGCTGACTGCAGCTGAGTCTGCCCAGGGACTGGGAAGGAATGCAGTCAACAAATTCTTAGGGCAAGTGCTGTCATCACTGACAACATCCTGCAGGTTTCTATCATTGGTAAATGCTGCTTCCAGATCTTTATCAGGCCACAGTGTGTTTCGAAGTTACTTGACTAGTGCCTCAGTGAGAGGAAAACATCTGTGTGAGTGCCTGTGTGCTGAGTAAACAACATTACTGACAGTTCCTTACCTAACCTTTCCTACCTGAGAAGTCCTATCACCAGCATCCATCCCACATTAATGCCAGACAAAACAGAAACGTAAGTCAGCTTTGCCTAAACGCGTGTAAGGTTGAATGAAACAATTAGATCAATCAGCTGTGTTACAAGTCAAATGCAACCAAACTTCAATAGTTAACAGTAAAAGAATAAAAATCCTTTCACTTGATTGATAAGCTGGAGAGGGCAATAATACAGATGCAGCCAGGCTTGCAGGACAAGACTGCAAGTAGGAAAGGTTTGGTGCATACAGGGTATCAGTGCTGGCTCAAACACCCACATATTGCCTGTGGCTGCTATGTCCCACACAGGACACAGTATTTGAGATACTCACTTGGAAGCATTAATAATTATCTGTGTCTCAGGGCTACAGCTAGAAATATACAATTAATACTCACAGTAATAAATAGTCTAATTTTTTTTAGTCCTGCTGTTATCTTGTGGTTATTTTACAGACAGCTTATCTAGTTAGCAATATCCTCCTTATGGCTTTCATAGATTAAGTCGTAAATTTATCACTGCTGAAAAATTGTAGGGCTTTCATTCAGGAAGTGACCAACAGAATTTAATACTACTGACCACAAGCAAGTGCCCAACATCTCAGATAACCTGAAAGGACAGAAAGGTTTCCCATTTCTACAAGTATGTAGCTGGCCATTTTCCCTTCATCTGACAGAGATGACTTTTACTTTTTCCCCAGTATCACTCAGCATAGATTACCTGCTTTTTGGCATTTTGTTTTTGTCTTTTAAGTTCCCAGAATACTTGTGGAAGGTAAAATTGTAAGAATATTAAAAGATGAGAAAAGAGGGGGGTATTAGGAAAAAAAGAAAACCACCACATAAAGGAATGGAATTTAAAAGTTTGGTTTAGAATTTTAAAGTGCTTCTCATTTTTTCATAAAGCATCTACTTAAATTACAAATCCTGGCATTGCTGGGTAAAAACACTTCCTAAACTAAAACATCAGCTGAATAGTATCAGCAATGAATGGCAATGTATGTGAATGCACCATAGACTGCAATTTATTTTATAATTTCTCGTGTGTATATTTAAAAGAAGCAAAATAATTCTGTTTTGCTAAATATAATGACAGAATAGGGCTAAATACAAAACACTTCCCAAAGAGGTCCCTGTAGAGGCCACATTTGAGTAGAGAATCTTTCATGCTTTTTAATCCATAGAATTGTTTCCAAGACCAAAAAGTTAAGACTTGTATGAACTAGTGAGGAAAATAAACCAAAACTTTCCCAGTATTCATTCTTAGATCTTTAATACTTTCAGATTCATCTGTCTGTGATTACCCAGAGCATTTAGTACCTTTGCAATAGGAAGAAAAAAAAAACGCAAACCACAACTCCAAAAGCCCAATGCACTGTTAGAACTCAATGGATGTATATCAATAATGTGTGTATGCAAAAGCTTCCCAGAATTATCTGGTTTTAAAAATCCCCAATAAGGACATATCTGTGAAGCTGGGAACTCTTTGAAACTATTGTCTCTATTGTTATAAACAAAAGACCATTTTTTAAAACTATCTGATATTTCATCTAACCCTGAAATAGTAGTGATTATTTTTTTAAAATAATATCCATGAGAAACTGAAGTCTGAAAGTAGCAAAAATAGCAGGAAACACAGATTACCAGGGTAAGAATGGCATTCTTCCAGATTAAATTCTTGCTTTATTAAATACTCTGTTTCTTCAGTTGCTTTGTACCTATTGAGCTGACATCTCATCTGTGATGGACCAACACAGTCAAGTCTCCAGGGAAAGACAAATAGTTTTGTTAAATCAAAAAGAATTGGAGAAGAGAGCATCGACAAAAGGCTTCCAAATGGCTTGGAAACAGACCAAGAACTTCTTTTTCCTTATGCAAGTCACACATCAGTGAGGAAAGTTGATTTTAGATTGTATCATCACTCAACAATAAGTGGGACTTAATTATTTTACCATTAGTAAACATTTGGTTTAAGGATTTCATGCATCATCATTAAACAATTCTGCTGCATGTTCTCCTTTCACTTACCTGGAACAGTTAGAACACAACAAATTTGCACATGAACAAAAGATAAGTGTAAGAACACAATTACATGGTCTCAGCTCTCATGCCCATCAAGCCATATCTCACCTTTGACCATTTCTCTTGATTCTCTCAGAACCTTCTGTTTACTGCATCCCTGTGGATATGGCAGAGACCAGAACCATGCACTGTATTGTTATTAGAGACAATGACAATAAAAATTCTGGTTTCCCTTTTGTTCTCTGTTCCTTTGCTAATGCACATGGCAAACTGATTTGTAGTAAATCTATCTAAAGTGAATTTAATCTCATTTTATTATCCATTTACTTTTGAAAAACTTTCTGCAAGTCTTCAGAGTCATATCTCCTCTTATTACAATAAATAATAACTTTTTACTGTCATCAAAGTGTCACCTTACTATGCAGCTGCTTTCCTAGATTATTAACATTTTGAACTAGGAGTTCCAGCACAAATCCCTATGGAACTCTGAGGTGGCATGGCCTCACCTTCACAGCAGAACATTTTGCCATCTCACTGTTCTTACTGGGGCAAATTTTATAACCATGCAAGGTTTACTGTCTTATGCCACATTTGTTTAGTCTCCTAAAAAACTCTGGGGTAGAGACCAGGAGAAGCCTTTTGAAGGACAAGCAAGACTGTGCCAGTGGGCTTTTCCTCATACATTAGGTCAGCACAGCCCTTAGATTGTTTTCTCTTTCCACAGCCTTAAGATATTTACATTGTAGATACACTGCTACATCAAAGACTTCCTCATTTTATTCTAACTGTGCTTGCTGCCTGAGTCTGCCGAGAAACAGGTTTTTATTGTTAAATTCAGCCACCAAATTTAGTTTGTCCTGAATAAGGTAAGAGCCCTCAACAAAGCTCTCCTAGCTGCTGTGCAAATCCAGAGCAAAAAAGAGAGTGCCTACTCAGAAAACACCTGTGGACCAAAGGACAAGCCTGTATTTTGGGTTGCCTGTTGACAGTATGACTTCAATAAATTGGTGCCTGACCCTTTCACTTCTCTACCTCTATTACAACCTTTTATCCTCCTTCTAATGTTATAGATCCAACTAACACAAAAGGTAATATGCAAACACTAGCACATTTTTTCACCTTACCGAGTCACTATTTCATCACAGCTGCAAAGGATCTGCCTCACTATTCCAAAATTGTTTCAGTATTCTCTTCTGTGCCAACTCTCTGTCCCACCCCTCCAAGAGCAAGTTCTGTAACTCTTTCCATGGGACCACCACCTTCTTCTTCACCTACGGCTCCACTTGCATTACACATACAAACATCTGACAATCAAGAATCCATAGTATTTCTTGGTGAGTGCAAGGTGATACATGACAACTTCTCTCATTGTTAAGGTCAAAGAGAACCAGAAATAAGGGACTTGGGATAGCTTGTGACAATTAAGCTCTACAGAGGAACACAAGGGTTAAGGTAAAAGTGGCAAAACCCCCAGTGTCTGATAAGCAAAATGCTTCAATTCATGTTCACTAGGTCAGAGAATAAGAGCATACTAATAGATGCTCTTCTAAATCCAGAAGTTTTGTTCTCTTAAAACCAAAAAGAACTGCAAATTGCAAGACAATCTTCAACTTCTGAGTTTTGGTGATTCAGACATACTTGAGAGAACATGACACTAAAATTAAGAGCTCATTAATCACCCAGAAATTATCATTTTGGGAAGTCAGCATCTCCTCCCCCTCAGGTGCACACATTACAGAAATGTCTAAGTGAACCAAATACATCATTTAAGGAGTAAATGACACATTACTACACGTTGCTAGGTAGTACTGACATGGGATTAATGGTTGAATAAAAGATAAGAAATAAGAGACAACCAGGGTTGTAAACTGGGGGATTTTTTTTTCAATATTTTTCATGTCAATTTGATATAGCTAGGTAACAGATGGTATATTATGTTTTTCCTGCCTTAACACAATTTAAAAACAAGTTACAGATGGCTATAATGAAATCCTCATTAACACACTTATATTTTCACAGTTCAGTATAGCAATAATGAAACTTTCAGGTCTGGAATTTCCTGTTGGTTAATTAGTGGTTAGGTTAATAGCCTGAGGAAGTGCACAACCCAAAAAATTTCCTTATTTTTTAATCATATAATTACTATATTCATATTTCTGGGAAAGCTCTCAAGTCAGATTTAATATCACAGTAAAGCTACCTTTATAGCTTCTCCCTCGATTTGTGAAACAACTGTATTATTTTATTTAGCAGAGCACATGGGCAGGAAAGCCATGAACAGACCTAATGTGGCTGCCTCTGGGAAGTTTCAACTTGTTTTTATTTTGAAGACACCAACTTAGAGAATTCAGCCAATACACATTTCACCAAACACTCTCTACAGAAAAGCTAGGATCAACAACTATGGATCTATTGCTACAATGTTATCACAGGATCACTGATTAATGCTTAAATAATTACTTTTTTTAAATCCCAGTTTATAATCATCTACCAAAGCTTGAAATACAACATATGGTAAACAGCATACTGCGATATCCCTAAATCTCTGATCTAGAAAGAGGAAAAAAAAACCAGAACCTCAACAAATCCTGCACTCAGATTACTTCCACTGCTAAGTTAAGCTGCTGCCAGCTGTAAGTTGTGTTATTAAACATTATGGTTAAAATAGTAGTGAAAGATGTGAAATTCAGCACTGAAACCCCTCTGGATTTCAGGAAGCACATACTAGTTAGTTGCTAACTAACTAGTAACTGGTACCACTGTGCCCTCACTGCACACTGTAAGGCCAAGGCTGCAGCCAAAGCCGTGCCCCGGCCGGGCGGTGCAGCCGCCCCTCCAGGGGACCCACACCCACACACCCTGCTACAGAACAAGGAACACGGTGGCTCACCACAACCGAGTCCCAAAATATTACTCAGTGCTGTTGCTGATTTTTTTCCTTTTTAACTGCCATCACCAAAAAGCTAAATTGAGACATTGTCACACCCTTGTTACCAAGCGCAAATGGAAACAACCGTACAGCTCTTTCAAGTGCTAGAGCTTCAAAAGAGGATAGCCACTGCCAAACCATCATGAAAGCAACCTAATGTGGAAAACCTGACTTGTAACTGAAGATACATAGTTAAAAAGAGACAGTATCCAAATATTTTAAAGTTGTAATTCTAAAAATATCTTTTAAGCCCAGCAAGTTCACTTGTGACAAAGAATGGCAGGAAAAAAGAATTTGGATTCTCTAAGAAACACAACATCATCATTATTATTATTTTTTTAATATTTATTTATTTATTTATTTTTATTATTATATTGTAAGATTTCACAGCCCTCCCATTTCTTCGAAACCTATTTTGACATTAAGAAGAATTGAAGCTCTATTATCTTCCTTAACTGGCAGAAGTAGGAGCCATGCACTGCAAAGACTTTCTGGAACACTAAATGTCACTACTGGCTTCAACAGCCAAGTACAGCCAGAAACCAACTGAAAAAACTCAGTGTTTTTAGAGATCAGAGAACTACAGCTCCAAGCAGAGTTACAGTGCTTACTTAAATCACTCCCAGAGGCCTAGAAAGCCAATAAAAAATATAACAGACAAAATAAAGCTCCTGCAATGATTTTCTTTTGGAAAAGTCCCATATTTTAATTTTAAAGAAACCTTCAGATCCAGTTTCATATAGAAATTTCCATAATCATATACATTCCTTGACAGAACAGTCTGTACTGTGACAGATCTTTCTATGGCAGTGAGAAAGTTAGTAGCTTTAGTAAGAAGCTCAACAAGTTCCTTGGTCTGAATATTTACACACAGTATAATGCAGTTTTTATAAACCAGTAACTCTGGTCAAGTTCAGTTACACTCGATCATCTCCTTCCAAAATAAAAAGTTAAAAATAATTGCAATGTTTCAATGCTAAACATCAGTTTGTGAAGCAAGGACACCTTGAGTTTGCTTCACCCAGCACTCTCTCAATTCATTCTTCAGAACAGTGCATCTGGTGCAACAGTTCTCTTAAAGTTTTAAGTTTCTGTGCTTATCAGATGACAAAAAAGAAAGAAAGAAAAAAAATTGATTATTGTATTACAGTTATAAACTTTGTCATCCAAGTTTCAGGTATGTCTTCAAAATGAAGTAAACAAGACAATGGAAAAAACATACAGTTAATTGTACTACAAGGATAAATACTAAAATATGTATAGAAAGTCCTCCCCTTTTTAATAGTGCCATCAAACAACTCAGATAAGAGTTTTGTTATACATAAGCTGAAACTGACTTAAAAGAGAGTCTTCATTCCAGATGGGTAAGAAATTGTCTGGGGAGCAAAAGTCCATGGCTATAAAGAGGGCACGTGGGAAGGAACATGCCTCAGGTTCCCTGCTACCCACAAGATAGGAATGAGGAAGAACAATACAATTCTTTCTTACTTAACACACACACATATAACCTCCTTAATTCAGATAAGCATCTATCTTTGGAATCAGTATCACAGACTGGGAGTGTATCACACCAGCTTCTGCAAGGGGCAGCTAATCATGTTTGGGGATTCTCTCTATCATTCTGTAGAAGAAAGCTCAAATCAACAAAGCTAAAAAAATAAAAGATAATTAAATATGCCTTCCAAAATATAGACTTTATTCTAGATAAAGCAGCGATTATATGGTACCATCACAAAACAGTTTAAAATATCTCAAAAGAAGGTCAAATGTAACAGGTGAGTATGATGAAAATGCTCTTCGTACCAAAAAAAGTTTTAAAAGGCTCATTTGATTTTCTCTGCTTCAAACCCTAATTCTAGATTAATATTCAGAAGTGCAAGTGCATTTCAGTCTCTATTACATGTGGTTTTGACCCAGCACAGAGTATGCCCATCCAAGCCTTGAGCAGCCACAGATTCTCCAGGAGAATGCTATGGGAAACGGTATCAGAAGCTTTACTAAGGCCCAGGTAAGCAACACCCACTAGACCTTGTCATAGGAGTACAATAAATTGGTCAAGCAGAACCTACCTTTACCAAAGCCATGCTGGCTGGGACAGATCCCCTGGATGTCCTGTGCATGCCACAAGGTATCACTCCAGATAATCTGCTCCACAATCTTCCCTCACTGCATGGGGCGTTCAGCTCATCACACAGTGCCATACTGCCTGTGCAGTATGCTCTGTGTAATGGCACAGAAATGCTTAACAAAATTTTGTATACTAATAAATTCCAAGTTCTTAAAAGGCTCTTCACATAATTGGACCATGCCCTTGATTTTCTACCTACCCAGAAAATATTAAAAGAGGAGGTGATACAAATATTCAAACACTTCTATTTGTGTGGACTACAAACACTGAAATTCTACCAAATGTAAAAAAAAAAATAAAAAGAAGAGAGAAAGAAAGGAATATACTGCTACTCAGTAGCAGTAATAGGCCTCTTATACCACAGCAAGTTCACCACTGTTTCTAGGAGTCTTGTCTTGATGTGCTGCTAGAAAAGCATTACAATATTATGGTTACAGTCACAGAACATTTGGTCTGCTTTATCAGCATTATCTAGTTTTCAATTTAGGAATACAATACACCAAGTTTTTATGACTCAATGTTTTACTGTAGCCCTGTAAACATTGCAAGCCTCCAACAGAAAGGCAAACAGTTACAGTAAGTGACTATTTCTGGCCATATTTTTTCCTATAAAACATCAAACAGTCCAAGTTAGAGACAGAACTCAAGGAACAGAATGTATAAAATTTTTTTTTCCTTGGTTTTTTTTTTGCTGTTTTCCTCTCCCCTTGTTGGCTGTGTGTACAGTCCAAAACATATCTTTTCATAGGAGTTCCTTGAGACAGAAAGTTTCACAGGTGAGCTCTTGTGACTGTTTTCTAAATTTTATTTTAAAGAAAGACATAAACAGAAGTACCTATCAAAAGGATATGGCAGGGCTTACAGCACAGTCATGAATTTCACTTTCTCAACAGCAAGCAGCAATTTTCTTTTTTAGTAAAAAGCCATCAGAAACACTAACAGGCTTTTATTCAAAATGCTGAAGACTAATGAGACTTCGATACACAGTATACAAGTTTTGAAATACATTTTCTTAAGATATAATTACAGTTCTTTTGTGATCTATGGTATTGAAGGAAACATTGTGCCAGGCAAAATTCCAGTACAGGAAGGACTCAAGTGAGGACCTGTGATACAAAAGAATGTAAACTTATGTGTACATGTCCATATTCTGTCTTTTGTTTTAAGGAATAATCAGAATTGTCCATGACTTATACCTGAGTCATTTTAAAAACAAAACCCAAAATCTAAAGTACAATTAGCTTGTTCCTTCCATTGCAATTCAGAGCAGCCTGAAGGACTTCTGCAATAACTTAAATCACAGACACTTAAGTTTACACACTACCACTACCTCAGAAGCCTGATGTGCAGTAGAAAGACCAAACCAGCTTCCTAAACAAAGACAAGTAATCAGAAACTTCTGTGTCGCTGTTACTCACATCCACTCCTACATTTAGTTGTTCCTATGTGGAAATCCAGACTTACCAAAATTTGTATTTAACTGCAAACATTATAGCACTCAAAACCACTTGACAAAAATACAGTTTTTAACTGTTTCTTCATAAAATTTTTGTTTGTCATTGTGCTTCAATACACACTGCATTTATAATAAAAATAATAAATAAAAAAACCACAAGCCTGCTTGACAAAGAATGGAATCATCCTGACAACACTGGAAGAAGAAAACTGCATTTTTATCTCCCACCATTTAAGACTTTCCAACTTTTACTACAAAACTTTCCAACAAACAGTACAACTACAAGTATGGACTGTAGCATCACATACTTCCACTCCTGGTTTTAAGATTCTGCAAGAACTCAGATACCACGTTCATACAGCTCTACTTACAATTTACACACAAAATATATTCATATGGAAAAAGAAGCATCCACTTTCCAAAAAAAAAACAAGTATAACTTTTGCAATTAGGAGACAAATGTAAATGTAAGCACCTGCTTGTCAGAAAAGCCTAGACACATTAAGTATTGTAGCTTGATACTTACCATGCCCTCACATTTTTCGTTTCTGTTACTGAAAAACACAAAGCCCTCAGTGAGGACGCTGAAGGCCAGAGGTGTCTCAGTCACGCCTGCTGAGGCTCTGCTAGCCCAGACTTGATTTGTCCCTTAGTCACTCGCCCTGCCTCCGCACAGCGTGAGCGGCTCTGGGCCAGGAGTGAAACCCAGGCAGCGCCATCGGCCCCGCCACCGCAGAGCACGCGTGGGAAGCGCCTGTCGGTAAAATAAACACTTCTGCAGCAAGAAAATACTCTAAGCCTGCTCAAAGGACTACAATAAAAACTCTTACAACACTGAGAGCACTGACTCAAATATGTATCCAAATGCTAGGGAGTGGCAGGCCGGCCTTTGAGGTGTGGGAGAGAGGTGGTGGGCAGTGGCCATAAGCCCAGGGAATGCTGCTGAGGCGCCGCTGAGCAGGGATGCTACTGCTCCCACCTGGGCAAAGGGCTGCTCCCTGCCAGAGTAATAGTAAGAAAATACAGACAGGTGAAACCCTGCCTTTCATTCAGGGATGTTACTAAACCTAAGCTGGCTGTGAAGAAGGAAAGCTTTTCCTCTCCAAAATAAGCCAAGCAGGTGCAGCGCTGAAAAGTTACTTCCTGTGTGCTTGCTTGTTGTGAAATATCTTCCACATTATATTACTTCCCATATATGAAAACCAGTATTAAACATTCAAGTACTTATCCCACCAAGATTTGAGCAACTCTGTAAGATGGTGCAAGGCAAAGCACTACTACTTCAAAGCATAACACTGCTTTTAAAAACAAAGTCTCTCTGACATCCTTCAGTTTAAGTCAACAAAAATGCAGACGTCTTGAATACAAAATAAAATACCTCCATAAGCAGTATTGTGTCTACCTAGACAATCTAATTTTAAAGTTAAACCATCTGCCTAGAAAACTGACTACCTGGAAATAAAATATTTGCATATGTTACCTTGCTGGAACTGAACGAGACCAATTATCATAGTCCTTCAAGTTACTGCTGAGAAGTGACACATTTGCTTTCCAGCTCCAGTGTGATCTTTCCTTTTTAATGGCCAAACCAGACATTGCTTAGTGATTTGATACAGTAGGTGAACGAACTGGTATTGCTTAGAAATTCTCTTTCTGGTTCTTCATCTAAGCAGGTTTCAGCAAGGACAAATAATGCTAAAGATATGCGCAAAAAAAAAAAAAAAAATAAAAAAAAAAAAAAAAAAAAAAAAAAAAAAAAGTGCTGTACTATCCTGGTTAGACCAGGTCTGCAGCTAGGAGCACAGACATTTTATAAGTTCACAAGTAACTTTCCCGCTGGGGATGAGGCAACAAAAACCGGTTGCTTTAACAGAAGCCATGAAAAAGAAAGCCACAGGGTGGCACTGCAAGCAGGATGTGTTTTGAAACTACTTGGCTGTTTACTCTTTTCCAGACAAATCAGAGCATATCTAATCCCAGCTGTATAAAACAGGAGTGGTTCTGTAGTTTTTCTTCAAACGTCGTATTTTCCAGCGAAAAATATCCCTAGAATATAAATCACATCATAAAAGAGGCATCTACTTCAGAAATCTCGGGGCATTTTATAAATTAATAAAATGGTATTTAAGAGAATTAACACAAGAATGCTATTGTAAAGACAGGCTAGGAATTGATACCTATTTTTGGTTTGTCAGTTCATTCTGAAACAATTCAAGAAAAAAATCGCTCCAAATCACACCCATCTTCATACAAAACCTAAAGAATTTTTTCATACCATGACTTTTTATAAAGGTTGAGATGGCAAAATCTCAACCTTTATCTCTCTCTGAAAGGAAGGACAGTATTAACTATAAAAAAAGTATGTGAAAAAGTCTTAACACAGCATTCAATACTATGATATGCTTTTAAAACACTTTCCTTCTCATATATAAAAGAATCATACTTAATTTCATCCAAACTAGATGACTTAGTACAGTAGTATTTCAAAGCTAAACTTAGAAGTCTATTTCATCTGCTTTGTTGGCTTCTTCTCTCCCAAATTTCAAATCCCTGCCATTTGAGCTAAAGCAGAAACATTTGCTATTCCTGTTCATTTAGTGAACTAACCAATTTTCAAAGGAGAGTTGGAGGTGCTCCAGGATCACAAGTTACTTTTTACTTTCTAAAACAAAAAGTCCCTTCAAGGTATAAATTTGGTATTTCAGTAGATTCTGAACTAACAGACACTACATGACTATGCTTAACCATTTTAGTTGCTGAAGTCCTAGATCAATAGAAGTTTTCAGTTTAAAAGTACAATCAGTAACAAATGAAAATAAACAAAGTTGTATTTTTGTTCAGTTGCACCATGGTATAAATTAGAACACCAATTCATCTGCTATCATTTTTCTTATTCCAGAGGACAAGAATTCTAAAGAAATAAAAAGTTTTAATTTTTTCCCCTCGGACAGAAGATCAAGACTAAACTGGCAATTATTCCAACTGCCAAGACAATCCTTCTGCTAGGAGACTGCTCCCTGTATTTTTAAAACTATTTGTATATGGAGATTATTTTGCTATTAGATAGCATAGCATTAATATATGGGCAAAGAAATATGCCAATATAGCTGTGACTTTAACATTAGATAAGGCAGATGATTATGTAATAGCACTGATTGCCAAAGCTACATAAATTTGATTTGAGCACATATTCGCCTACTTTGCGGATTCATACTAAAGCACTCTGCATGCTAATAAAGGGTTTCTGCCTGACAAAGACTAAATTAAAAAGTTAGTGACCTGGAAAAAATAAATTAATTTTGGTACCAAAACATCAGTGCCTGGTGTCAATATTGCTGAAAAATCATGTATTTAATACAAAAGTAATTAACAAAGTTTCACCAAAAAAAACCCCAAAACAAACCAAAAAAAAACCACCAAAAAAACAAAACAAACCACCAGCCAACCACAAAACTCAACTATCAAGATTTGTCTGCTATTATTTCCTCTCCTTGGAATGGGAGAGCAAGGGCTTCTACTGAATTGTTGGTGTGTAGACACTGAGTAACTGTACTTCCAACACTTCATACAATGACTTCCCAGTTCATCAGTTCAACATCAACTATGAGACTGTTTACATACAACACTGCAAGGTCATGTGCTGAATGCAACTAATGGAAGCATACTTCATCAATTCTAAATAAAGTAACTAGGCAAAAAATAGACAAACTGGATGCAATCTAATATGCTTCCAATAAACTAGTCTGTGCCCCTCTATTAACACTTATGCCATTATTAATAGGCAGCTAAATGAAAGTGGACAAATTTGGGAAGTAGGTACATTGTTCATCAAGGCCATATCCTTAAAAGTATGAACTTTGAGAAAGCTGTGTCTTAGAAGACATATGGAAGTAACCAGCATGTCTTTTGTTTGAATTGTTTTCTTCTGCTTTTTAATTCCCTTATTTAAGGCATATTAGTGCTCATAGTTAATTTGTACATATTTTTCACAGCTTTATGTGAAACAGGAATAATGTTTCTTCCAGAAGAAAACTAGCCAATGCATTAAGTTTTCCTAGCTGGACATTAGTAACTGGAACAGCTCTTGGGTCTCTGATGTGCCATTACAGAATTTTCAGATCTAGATAAGACATACATTGTATGTATGTCTCACACACATACAATCCCACCAAGGGAAAAAAATAAAAAACAAATAGCCAATTTCTGACTCATAAAATCAAATACCAAAGAAAGGATTCTACCAATCCTAGTCCTGCCTCACCCAATGTGGAACAAAAACCAAACAAATATAANAGACGATCCAGATCTAGATAAGACGTCTCACACACATACAATCCCACCAAGGGAAAAAAATAAAAAACAAATAGCCAATTTCTGACTCATAAAATCAAATACCAAAGAAAGGATTCTACCAATCCTAGTCCTGCCTCACCCAATGTGGAACAAAAGCCAAACAAATATAATCTATGTTTTCAAGTCTTGGGTATCTCAGAAGTTCAAAGTTATTTATTTATGCAGATGACTAAATACTTCCCTTCATTTTTCAACTATCCTTTAACAGAAGTATTTGTTCAGGAACATAAAGAACAAAAAATAAATGGCTGTATAGCTCTTGTCACTGCAACGCAAAACATTTATGTCCAGTTCTTAAAAACTGCAGTATCACACAATTTAACACTCTTCCTAAATCAATATTTAGTCCAAATTTCTGCACAAACCACAAGAATTTAGGTAGAAGAAATTTTAAAAAGCTAAACAAAACCCTGCACACAACTATTCCTAGCCAGCACTGCGATGCACATTCTTACATTCCCATGGAAAGTTAACAGGATGAGGAGCATGGCTCCATGTTCCCTTGAGGCCAGGCACAACTGAACTACTGGACAAAGAACAAGTTCTGGTCCCCATCACTTGCACATTCACACAGATCATGGGAACTCATTTTCTCTGAGTCACTTGGCTACACAGCTGTGTGTGTGTCATTTGTTTTTAGAACACAAATATTTTCTTTTAAATGAACAACCAAATACTACGTGATAAAAAAAAAAAAATCCAGAAGAGACAAAAATATCTGTCTGTATGGTATGCATTAAAGCATAAACTAACCACACATGAAAAGCCAGTTTTGTAATGTTCAGTGAAACCATCTTATGATTCTGCCAAATTAAAAACTTAAGATAGCTGACCCTTATCTTCATAATCCTCCCAGGAGGAGTCCAAAACCTATGATGCAGATGCCCCATCACACTTTGACAATCTCGTCCCTGTCCCAGTTTCTACCCCAAAGTCATGACCACCTCTTTAACAGTTTCAGTAGGACTGAAGACTGATGGTAGATGGAAAATTGATGTAATCATGTTACTGCCACTATCATAATACATAAGTGGCTCTGTGTTGAAAGTTCTGGAACAGCCACAAATGACGTTTTTTGGACAAAGCTGGTCTAGTATTGAATCAGACATAGGGATAGGGAGTAGAAAAATAGAACACAGCTTTGTAACTTAATTTATGTAAAGAGCCTCAAACAAGGCATGACCTGTTGCTAAGAGATACCAGAATTCACCTGTCAGATTAGGAGTTACAGTAGGTAAAGACAGAGGAAACTGAGTGATTCTCAGGCTGGTCCACCAGCCTCTCACCACGCTCCTGACCTAAGGACCAGCCATTGGCTACACAACCTCACTGGGTCCCACTGCTAATCATGATGCAAATCACCAGACCACACCTTCTAAATACTCACCAGCAGCCTGGCCGAATCTCTTTGCTTAAAAAAAAAAAACAAACAAACAAACAAAAAAACTAACTTGGCTAAAAAATGGATGTTCTTCAAACACTTCACACCAGTGCACTATTTCTGTGCCTAAGGTTGCATAGTTTCTCAAGCTCACCATCATTTCTATTATCAGAATTCCATTTTCTTCATATTTGCCAATGTGAAACAGGTCTGAATGGGGAATACCTCTGCCATGGTAACATTGCAGACTGTGTGAAACATTTTTTCAGATTGCAAATATGATGCAACAGTCTTTAAAAATATTCTGTGCCATTAGCTTTCTGGTGTCAAAGGTGGCTAATAAGGATATCAAGTGACTGTCAAAAGCAAAAAATAGTAACAATGACAAAAACTTCTGAGAAAACTGCAAGAAAAACTCCCCATCGAGGCCAAGCTGTCATTTCTCTCTTTCTTTCTACAATTACATAACTGCATAACTTTATCACCATTGATGTTAAGTGATGAAGCTATGTGACTGGGTGAAGGAAACAACAGAAGAATAGAATAATTTAGGTTGAAGAAGACCCTTAAAATCATGAAGTCCAATCATAAACTCAAAACTGCCAGGATCTTATCTTCTCCACTGGGGAGATGAAACTGCCTTTTCAGGTTGTCCACTCCTGTCCATATTATTTGAATTTTTTTTTTTAATAATAAAAAGACAAAATGCAATCATCCCTTCCACTTTGGCAATAGTACATACCAGCTTAGTTGCCAAGGCATTCAGTGCAGGCCTTGGTACCCCACCTTCTTTTATCATTTAAAATCTCATTATTTTATTGCCAAATTCAAATCTGAAACTCCCACTTAGGGAAGCTCAAGGGATATAAATCATCTGCTTCCTTTCTTGGCATCCTGTGTCTCCAAACATGACACTGTTATGTTCAAATCAGCCTAAATTAGGAAGCCTAGACATTTAAAGTGACATTAAGCAGACAACACTGGGGTAAAACCTTTCAATTCTTTGATATGACAGATTTATCTCTCATCAGCCTTGCTTATTTCCAACAACATTATAATAACATAATACAATTTAAATAAACAAAGGAGAGCCCTCACTGTAATTTCACTGGATTTGCTGTATATCATTAAGCTTAAAAGCCAACTGAATGATGTCTTATACTTACTTTTATTTCAGTATTGCACTAACTGCAGCAGGAGTGCAAATTAAAATAGAAGTCGGGGTGTATCAGCTGGGACTATGAAATGTTATGGTGCAATGCAACTATTCTACTTACAAGTCAGTCAAAACAGCTCAGATCAATAAGAATTGATTCAGGCCAGGTTAGAGTATCTTCCAGAAAATACTGATATTTTCTGATGACGAAGCCAACAATATTTAACAATAGGAACCAGCGATATCCCTGACTCCTGTACTTTAAAGCCTTAAGTGAAGCATCAGAGGTTCTATGAAAAACATTCTCCTTATGGTTTTTTAAAATTTTTTTTCTTTATTTTTACTACTGAGTGTCTTACCATGTCAAAAGACAAGTTTGATCAGTGAAAAAATCCATCAGAATTTATCAGCTCCTTGTACTTAATTTCTCCTTGATTTAATTCCCAAGATATCAGTTATTTTTCTGTTAATTGTAAGGTCAAAGAGGACTGCATGGAAGCAATAAGCAGCAGGAACTAAATAAACAGAAGACCGGATCTTTAATGCAAATGTGTTTCCTGAAGGAAAGGAGTAAATTAGTGCAGATAATGTAGTACAGAAGCAGGAAAAAAAAAATTTAAAAAATAAAAATCACATGTTCCGAAACAATCTGTTCAGAAGTTTTCCCCTGGAACGTAAGCAGCTCTTCAAAACCAGTGCCCTGCTGAGGAATTTACGTACTTGCCAAGGTTTACGTTACTAATCAAAAGCACCAGCTATGTGCTTTGTGGATGAAAAGCCATAGCACTTGCTCAAAATTAAAATAAACCAAACAAGCAAACAAATCACAATTATTTTAAGGTACAATACAAGTGCAGTGTGAGAGCTGCCTGTGTAAGTGTGTAACCGAGCCAAGCAGTCCAGAATACATCCCCCTTCATTACGAGTTTTAAGAAAAAGAATACTGCAGTACAATTAAGAGGCCTTCAGAGTACTGAACCAGTTCAAATAATGCTTAATGCCTTTCAAATCCATCAGTTACAAGGTCACACCAGGGTAATTCCACAGCATGTCTCCTGATAACCATGCTTCTGGCCCGTTAAACAATCACACATTTATATGAACAGGTAGAATTTGAAGTTTATCTTTAATAACCAGAGAGCATGACTCTTCAAATATCATGTGAATTTTCCAAAATCACTGTTCAACCCTAAAACATTATCCTTATTTAATAAACCACTGCTACAGACACTAGGACATCTGATAACTGACAAATGTGTTTTCAAAAATTAGTTTCTGGCCCCAGAACGGGTTCCCCTTCACAGAAGTTTTTTCTCTGCGTGTAATATCCTCCCAAGTACACCCAATGTAGCTTGACAGAAACTCCTCGTGTTTCAAAAAAAGACTTTACACCTGATTAATTTCTACAACTGCTTAGTAAAGAAATGAAACATACTAAAGATTTTGACACTTCTGCCTCCCCTGTGAAAAAGCAGAAAGAAGCAGATTAGAGAGGCCTTACTTCTTCAAAAACACATCATTACTAGTTATTGGAATACAGTCCAATCCTAGTTTTAAATATAAAGTTATTTTATCAACATTTTTAATTTAAAAAATTACAGAAAAGTGTACCATAAGGAATCAGTAAGTATGAAAAGGAGATACCCATAGGTATTGAGAGCCTGAACACAGCTGCCTACAAAGTTCCTGCAATATCCTTCCCTCACAGAACTTCAGTGAAATGTAGATAAGTGATGATAAATAATGGATAGTCATTATGAGCATCAAACTTCATGGAAACTATGCATTTGAAAGATGAATTTATGTTTCAGTACAAAAACACAATTGATATTAAAACAGTATTAAGTTTATGCTGTGTCAATATTCTTTCAGGAGTTAATTATATCTACTTTCCCTTAGAGTAATGAACACCTGACTCACCATTGCTGCCTTCTCCCTTTCTTTCTCTGCTCCTCTGCTTCCATCAGCAGCATGGTTTCCCATCTGATTCATGGTCAGGATTGCCACTGCAGGGAGGCTAACTCGGCACTTGAGTACAAATGCTAAGAGGATGACAACACTACTAATCAGTGTAAACTGTTTCTGCCTAAGAAAAACTTACTTATATTTCCTAAATAACAATCTGTGCCATTATACAGCGCACTACAGATCTACCACAGGTTGGAACAGATGATCTTCAAAGGCAGTTTCCAAGCCAAATAATTCTATGATTTCCCTGAAGACAAAAATTAACTGGTAGAAATCAAAAGCAGAAAAGTATTTTGGCATACCTTCTTCCTGAGGAGGGAAAGTATATGTGCAGGTAGTGCTCTGAAGCATAAAAACTATTAATTTTAAAAACAAAGGCAACACATTCTAGCTGGCATTAATAAACAGTAGAACAGTACAAACAGAGCAAAGAAGTCCTTCAAAAGAGAATATGAGAACAAACAAAAAATGGCTTAGGTTACCAAACAAAAATTTAAAGAGGCTACAAGTGAATGCAAAAAAACCCAAAAAAAACCAATCCAGCAAGGACACTGGCACGGGGAAAAAGCCACCTGGCCATTTCCAGATGCCATGACTAACTGGACACAGCTTGAACCAACAGGGTTTAACAGGCACCAGGGAAATATTTCACATCCTCCTCAGTAAAATCACCTTTGACAAATATAGCGAAGGGGTTTTCTACTTGTTCCAAGCAATCATAAAGAGGTAAAAATAACCCCATTCTGTTTGTCCTGTTGAATAGAGGATTAAAATAACTGGCAAGGCTTTAAGTCCTGAGCTTGAGATGGATTCACCAGGTCACAATTGGAAAAGGAGAACTGCCAGTCCTTGATAAGCACAGCAATTACCATTCTTTTATATACAGAACCACTCTAAGGGAGTACAGCTTCCTTAAACAGCAATAACAGCATATCCTTTGATTTATACAGCAGTCCTGCAGCAATACAACCAACATCCTGTTTTCATCTTAAAGTACAGCTGGGCACTTTGTCTACAGGCTTTATTTATCAGAGTCCCCATAACTGAGTGCCTTGTCATTATAAGAAACAGCATCCTTCAACTTAGCAGCATTTTATCTTCCTGGTTCTTTCCTTATGAAAATTCTTACATGGTACCTACCTGACCTATAGAGGAAATAGACCTTTACTGCAAACTTCGACACAATGTGACTTAAGTTTATAAATGTTAACTAAATACAGTAACACATTTCTCCCACCCAAAAAGTCATGTAAAAAATCCACCCAAGAAAATTCAGACAGAAAGGGTTTTCTTTCTTCAAGGATTTCAAAGGAAAGGACAAAAATATCTAAGCTGCCAGATCTCCTAAAGCCTGTAAAACACACAAATTCCTAATATTTGAAGCCACCTCTGTAAGTTCACCCTGGATTTAGAAGTTTTCCCTGAATATAACAGCAAATCTCTGTAAAATGCCTAGAAGACTATATGTCTAAAACGTTTGATCAGACATAGCATGGATTATTTAATAATTCTGTATCCTGTGTTATCACAACAGTCAGAATCCTGTCAGAAATGCACTATTTTCCACATTCTTACCCATGAAAGTAGCCAGCCAAATAGCATTTTGAATGATTTACATGCTCAAACTCTGTAACTATGCAGTAACTCATGAACATGCCATTCACATATTGTCACACTCTAGAAATAGAAAGTGCTTAACTCTACCACTTTATTTGCTCAAAAAATTTTAGAATTGTTGCTCATTGAATACATTAAATCACTAAAAACTTATAAAATGAGGAAACTTCTGCTAGCTATATCTATAACACATCCACATTTTTTACCCATCTATCCTCAAGCAAGTGTTAAGCTGCTTATCAGCACAATCTCAGTGAAAACAAACAATTACTAATATCAATATAGGGCAAACTTCTTATTTAGAAGTTAACGGCCCTGATTCAAGAGCAACAGAGAACCTTGGATTTGTCTGGCCAGAAAACAGCCTGTGATAGGGGCAAAGAACAGGCAAAATTACTGCCAACACTGTGCAGCAGAAGAAGCCAAAATGACAGGGATGCAGATGAGAATATCACCTTGACCAGAGTGTCTACTCATGTCCTTAGTGGTAGGAGATAGGTCAGGGACGAGCTGCAGATAGTTCATTTGCTACAATCTCCAAAATTTGTCATTATTTCCCATTTATTTATTTATTTCACATTTGCCATTATTTAATTTAACTGCAGCATATCAGTGCTTCACTTGTTGTCATAAAACTGAAGTTAACAAGTGGAAAACCAGAGCAGTCAATTTGGATGAAAAGTTCATGAGCAGCTATCTATACAGATCGTAGAAGCAGAACAAGACATAAATAAGGGAGCACTAAAAGTCAGCTGCAAATCTGTGAACCTTTCCAAAGTTCACCCTCACCCTGCTGAGTAAAACTAAGTGTCAGTAACCTAAAGCCCATCGACCTCCCCCAAGAACCACATTTTCTCTCTCCCAGTAAGTACGGGTTGAGTTTTGAATGCCTCCCAAAAGAGGAAATGCATTAAAAGAACTCTGGCTTCATATCAGAGAAGAGACTGAAACTGTGGCTAATGGCCATCCCACTGTTCTTTTGACACACATAAAATGAAATGATCAGAATTTTAGAAATTTTTATTACATGGATATAAAGTCACCAGCATAATACTGTTAGCTTAAAGCAGAAAGGCTCTTTGGATACAGAAATTCAAAGCTGACACTTCAAAAACATCACAAACTACAATATCCTAAGGTGAATACAAAGAAACAAAAGCCTTATCTAACATTAAAAACAGAAAAGGAACTACCCCAGATTTCCATTATTTGATTACCAGCAACTTATCACAGGCTTCTTCTGACTGAAGAGGAGAACATGAAGTTGCAACAAACTGAATCCACCAGCTCAAGGGCAGCAGCAAACCTACCCCGTTGAGAACACAACACACAAACTTCCTTCTACCTAGAGAGTCCATAAGGGAGGGAGAGAAGTATGCAATTTCTGTCAATTATTCAATGACTATCAAAACCCAAACAAAGAAACAAAAAAATGGGGGAAGAGGAAGAACTAATCTCCACATCCAGTCTCAGATCCTTGAATGAATCAGCCTCCCATAGACTAAGTGACCAAGCCACTTCTTTACCGCTGTCACTTAAATATGTAAGTGAAAATGTTTGTTAATCAAAGTCACTGGTAAACACAATGGTACACAATAGTGGTACAGCTACATCAGCTTGAGAATGTGACTCACATTTTCTGATGGATCTCATTTTATCATCGGAAGTCAAAAGTTTTTAAAGTTGAGTTAAATGACTGTTTACAATTGCAACCAATGTTATGCCATGTTTAGCTATGCCCTTTTGTTTTTGATAAAGGATCACATGGTCTTTTACAGATAGATGGGAGATCTTTCAACCATGTTGAGCACTTATTCACATGATACCACAAACTGGCTCAAGGAAACAGTCAGTGTATGACTGAGATGTGAAACATGATGTGACAGGATGTGGGAAAGGCCAATAAGTGTAGCTAGAGTTTTCCAGATATCACTAAGATTTTAAAATTATTTTCAAATGAAAGTTAAAACGTTAAAACATTAAAACTACTGCTAAACTTGGAGCTTTTGCTTCCCTGTAACAGAAGGACTCTAAATACTTAAACATTTTTCCTTACTGAGACTATGCTGTCAGCAAATTAACTGCACTCTTCTCAATGAACTAGGGTAGAATTTTGCAAGGATGTTTCTACATTAAGTTGTTAAAGCTCTTCCAAGTGGCCCTGACAAACATTTTTACAAAACAAACAATTCACTGGACACGTCATTTCCACCATGAGCAGGAAGAGGCAGCATCAGCCTGTCAGAGAATACACAGATTTCATTCAGGAAATGTGAAGCTGTTCTTCTCTAGTGGACACAGAATGCAGGACAGCTGCCTCTTATGCAGAGGGGCAGAGTGGTGAGCAACACTACAGAGATCCTTCCACAAGAGCACTCAGTCAGGGTACCAAGTCATTCCAAAGACTCCACCTACAGGAGTAGTACAGTATGAGATGAAATCTCAGCATTTATGTTATGTGCCATCATTTCCAAACAGTCTCAATTCTAACATAAAATCTTATTCTGGATAAAGTACTGGCAACCAGTCTTCATAAAAAAAAAATTCCTGTAAACCTGTTAGCTGGCAGGCTTTACATATTATAACCACAAAATCCAGGAAAATTTTGGGGCAAGTAAAAGCAGGAAGAAAAGGGAGAAAACCTAACAACAGGAGCCCATAAGCAGTACCTTAAAGAACACCATCAAGGAAAAAAACAAAAAAAAAA
>VZRH01006788.1:623470-644994 GCA_013397555.1 Urocynchramus pylzowi
AAAAAAAAAAAAGGCAAAACCAAACTTCGCGGCGAGAAACTTGAAATGCGGAACCTTCTCCGCTCCGGCACGCACGGAGACAGAGATTCCCTGTTCCCGTCCCAGCGCCTGCCTCCCGCCCGCCCCCACACACCCGGCTGTCCCTCCAGCTGCGGCCGGAGCGGGGACTCCGCTCGGCCTCGGCCGCGGGCTGTCAGCGGCCAGCGGGGGCAGGGCCGCTCCTCTCGGCTGGAATTTTCCTCTCCCCGAGCGAAGCGTCCCGGCGGTCGCCTCGGGCTCAGCCCTTTCCCATTCCAGCCACCAGGGCGCGAAGCGGAATCCCCACAGGTGGGGAGAGCCAGGCGCGGAGCCGGGGCCGGGATGCGGTCGGACCCCGCGGTGGGAGACCAAACTGTTCTGCCCGGCCATCGGGGCTCGGCCGCCCTGTGCCCGCTGCCGAGCGCGCCAGGGACTCGGCTGAGCCCCACCGTGTCCCGGGTGGCGAGCTCCCGCGGTCGGGAGTGGTTTCGGGCTGATCTGAAGTTTGCTCGCTGAGCACGGCGGCACCTCAGCTCTTCTATGCAGCACCAACTGAGCAGATCGGGCACTGACGCGCTGCATACCTGTGTCCGCACAGAGCGCCGCTCCTGCTGGGCTGTGGGACCAGATGACATTGGCCAGTGCATACAACTCTTTATACAGGTAATATTTTGCCCAGTGTTTAACAAAAGTTGAAAAATAGCCAACGCCAAAGCATTTATACCTTTCTCCTTTTTTTTTTTTTCCTCTATAGGAAAAAAGTAGAACGCTGTATTCAATAATAAAAGTCCTTTTTCGGACTAGTTCTAAGATTATATATCTGGAAAATTAATATAATTGACCATTTGATGTTATCATTCATAATACTCGATGTTAATATAGCTAGTGTAATACTGTATATAGCATTGTAGAGATACTTTAATAACATTTTGCTTCTCCCTCATATGCCCTTCTCATCTACAATGTGCTTCTTTAATAAAGATTTTTTTCTGCTTTTTCACTGGAGACTAACCCTGAAGCCACCTGTTTTGACCGACCCTAGAAGTTATTCACACCCTGAATAACCACATGCCGTTACCAGGCACACCCCATTAATCTGTGTATGTTTCTTAAACCAAAATTAATCACTGGTGAGTCAGATGCATTTCCCATGGTCCAGTTTTCATAGAGGCAGCGTTCAATGAATTGATCCATTAAGACTCTCAGGAACGATTTCACTGAGGACCTTATGTAAGTTTTGGACCCTTTTCTCTTTTGACAGTCCACTTTCTATTCTCACACTCCTCAAATTGTTTGGCTACTTCCTAGGTTAGGATGAAGGTTGATAAATTCTTTTATATGTTGACTGTTCCTGCAGTCAGGGCATGGTAACTTTCTGCATTCAGTTTGTAGCATTAGTTTAAGTACAAAAGAATTCTCTGCTTCCAACAAGCTACTTCTTGGGCAAAACCATTATGTGACAGCACCTTCTAAACTAATGAAACTCCCATGCTGCAAAGGTGTGAGATGATTTAACAGTATAATGAAGTTTCAGCTGAAGACCCTGTAGCTGATTGTTGTATTACTTAGAATAATTACACGTGTTGGTGTCATGTTGCCATCCCTTCTAATAAACTTTGCGTCACCACCAATAGATAAGGAGCTGTTGTACCAATCCCTTTATAATCTCATTTGAAAACCAATATATGCTATAGTCTAGTTCTTTTGGCAAGTATTAATGCCATAAAGATTGCAATGGGCCCATAATAGAAACTCAACAATGCCAGGCAGAAAAGTGACATTAGGGAAATAACATAGAAAAAAAATATTAGTGATGACAATTCCCAATAGAGCCTGGGGGATTATCTAAAAAAGCAGTTCTCTGAATAATGCCAATCTCACTTTAAGAGGGGAGAGGTTATTCTTATTGTCTTACACTACCACATGTCTTTCTCTTATCTCAGTTGTTAACTGAACACATCTGAAATTCTGATCACTAGAAACATTGTAGGCTCTAAACTTGAGTGCCTGCAGGCCATGCTCTGCAGTGGCAGTTTTACAATAACTTAAAATAGTTGAGTTTTTGAGGTAGTGGAGATACCATTTCTCCTCAGGGTCTCAGTTTTTTTCTCTTCAGGGTCTTAGTTTTTTAGAGACAGATTCTGGATTCCTGTGGCACTTTGTTTCTTTATCAATAGAATATGAGTTCTGTCTTCAAGTTTCAAAAGATGTTGACAGAATCAAATGCTCTTTTTAAAATTTTTCTATTTCTATAAAGTTTCCAACTTTGTCCTGAGCTCAAGACATTGTTCATACAAATCAAACATAACTCTCATACACAATAAACAGAAGGCTGCATCAGAGAATACCAAGTTAACACACTATGCATTGTCTCTTCTACTGAATAGCCAAAGGAAGAAAAAAAACCCATAACAAATCCTTTAAAGTTCCCTAGATATTTCAAGCTGATCCATGAAGATATCATTGTAACAATTAATGAAGTGGTAGGTTATTAATTACACTGTTGCAATAATGTCATCTTTTGTCCATGGTTTGAGGTAAAACAATCATTTATCTGGAGGCATTAATCCATGTGGCAATCTGCCACCTGCTGCACTTGGTGAATGTACTTGGTGCTACTGTATATTTAGTATAAATGTTTGCAGATTAATACCCAGTTCTGATTACTGTTAGCATAACCTTCAAATTGTGCAGGTAGTGAGAACTGCTAATTGCAACTGATATTTGAAGGAGAACTTCTATCTTAGTTAGAGACAGGAACTTCCAGGTATGTGGGATTTTTATACAAGTTAAATTACTAAAAACAATGCCTTGCCTGTTCTAAAAAAGCAGCAATATCCCATGGCATTTTTCATAACAGTCAGAAGTCATCCTAGATGGCTTCAGTACTTCTGGTTGCTCTCCTCTGTTCAAGAGGTTGCCAGAAATGTGAATACAAATATTTTTGAATAAAAGATGCTGTAGAAATGTAGTGGACAGTATGATTTTCAAAGAGGTATGCCCATTATTGCACAAGGTGAAAGCTTTTTGAAGTGTTCAATAGACCACAGAAGCCTTACAATATTTTTTGCTATTGCACAGGTCTACTTACAAGGTCTTTTTAAATTTCTTAATACATGACAGATTATAGTGACATTTTGTGATTTAAGGATGTAACCTGAATGCACTCCTAATGTGGTTTTGTACATTGAAAACCCTTCTGTGTCACACTACAGTTGTTTTGAATATTATTGTGCAAAGTAGGTGTCAAATAGATTATGGAATTGAAAGGTGTTTTCCTTGTTAAATTACTTTTCTGATGCATAATCAAATACATTAAAAAGCTGAGCTATTTATTCTATATGATTTATCATGTATAGGAGACATGACAAAAATCAGGATTTTACCCTTCTACTATAAAAATAAAGCAAGGAAATATTGTATGATTCTTGATTTCCTTTGAGGGAAAGCTAAATCCATATGTAATTCTTTTTCCACGGAGTAGTCAATCGGCCTGCGTTGTGTCCTGCTGAGCAGTTGCTGTTTCTGTGTTTGCATTCCAGAAGGAGGGTTAGGTTTTGGGAGCGTGCACACACATGTACAGAGCTCCTGAAAGCATTGCTTAGGCACAGGCCCAGCTTTGGGAGCCCATTCAAACTGAGCACTGAACTGAGGAGCATGCTCCCCGTTCACAGCACTGCTGAGGACACCCTGGGGTCCTGTGCTCTGTTCTGAACTCCAGGAAACACACTGAGGTGCTGGGGCCTATCCAGCTTTGGCCTGACAGACAAAGTAGAAGCAAGGCTACACAAAACCACCCCATATACTTTCACATACAGGAATAAGTAATTTCTGCCTTTTGTATAAGGTTTTCCCAATAATCAATACTACACATAATACTGCCCCAAATAGTTTTTGCTCCTAATATGTGTGTCACAGGGGTTTACTTTCTTAGAGATACATTGTCCTTTTAGGTCATATTTAAGACCTGCATAATGATGCTATAATTTACTCTCATTACTGTGTTGCCACTGTGTTTTCACTCTGATAGTATTTCTTTTTCACCTTTGGGTCATGAAAGCAAATGTTTTACTGCTTACAAGTCCCGATTTCTAAGTTATTTTGTTGCTGAGCAGTATTTTTGGGGATGCATTAAATAACAATTAGTGAGGTATTCACGTGGATTAACATTAGAATTGAGTAATATTAGAAAGCTTCAGACAATGCTGAGTAATGAGTGATATAAGGTGTAGAATCACATATGCTGTGAATTATCCTTGCAAAGATAATTATCTTTTTAAACACTTTTGTCTAATTCTTTCAAATTATGTTAGCCACAGTAGTTGCAATGAAAGATAGATGAGAATTAATTTAAATTAATTAATCTTAGCTGGGATTTAGAAGAAACTACAAGTTCATTAAATTACTCTCATGCACTAAATTTCCACATTTTGAATGCACATAGTGTGCAAAATCCTCAACACTGAAGTCTGCAAAGCCTAAACAGTAAAAAATACTTCTGAAGAAAATCACCTCTGGAAAGAAATATCTGTTCAATTGATTAGTAATTCATTAGCTTATGGCTTATTGTATCATATATCATAACACTACAAGAAACATCATCTCCTTTTTGTATTAGAAAAATACACTCAGATACAAAGGGAATTGGGGATTTCTTTACAGAGACAGAGAAAATGTAGCAATAGCTAAGCTATAAGCAGATGAGTTATTTTAGGTTCTGAAATCTATATTGCTATGCTTGTATTGTGTCATGAAAACAAGATATATTAGCCAAGGAGAAGCTTTATGCTGCACAAATTTGTATCTCTTGGTACTTAGCCAGCTTGCTCAGAACTAGCCTGGGTAAATTTAAAGCTCTCATGCTTTCTGGACAGCCCCAGAGGTGCTACATACATAGAGTGGAATCGAATGCCATATGTTAAGATGCTTTGGAAGCACGGAGAGGGAGTTAAATGCTTCACTTAGATGATATGAACTGTGTACTTTGATTAGACAACTGAATAAATGGGGAGGAGAGAGGGAAGAGACACTCCTCCTCTGGAATGCTAACCAGAAAGTGAAGCTGTGCTGTGTGCAGTGTGCTTATTCAGGTGTGCTTCAGGGACCTACAGCTGGAACAACGGGCCCTACAGCCGAGCTCCAAGGCACATCATGACTGTTTTAAACACAAGATAGTAGTGAGATGTTCAGCACAGACAAATTAAAGATCATTTTCATCACATATGCGCACACAGTGAATTCTAAGGACCTGGAGGAATGTATTTGTTGGGAAAAAGCTCATCCCACCTTCATAGCTGGCAGTTTCAAGAGTACAACACTGCATCAAGTTATATTTAAGTCACATTGTAGGCACATATTCTGCTTCATAGATCCACAAATTATTAGTGTTCTAAGCTTTCAGAAAGCTGGAAATTTTTTTTTCCCAATGAACATTTGAATAGGAGTCATGAACATATACTTACACAAAGGTTTCAGAGTACCTGACAGAGCTCACCAACCTTTTCAAACACACTGGACAGGAGCCCAAGGCGGTGTATTACAACTGAATGTGGCTTTAAGTCTAGTATAAGATCCATCACGGGGAGATGAAACATTAGTTACAGAAATTCTTTGAGGTTTTAATCTGAAAATTATTACTGCTCTGAGTTTGAGAGCTTGCATAAATAATTTCAAGTAATTTCAAAGCCCAGCTTTGACTGCTTCTTTTCTGCAGTTTGCCATTGTCTCCTTGTAGAATTACCTCTTTTAGTGAGCATCTATGCATAGTCAACACAGCTTGCGCAGGCACGTCAAAGACAATTTTAAATTAGCATATGTGTGAAGCTCAGCTCAAGCTAGCAGCTCCCTTTCAGAGCCAGGTTTCTGGAGAATGTAGAAGTGAAATTATTTCTCTCCTTGGCTATGCTTAACAGAAGTGCACAGGATAGAATAGTTCAAGGTATATTCTCTGGTAAGAATCCACCAGTATATATATCACTATATCTGCCCTGTAAACAAAAAGTGGTAATCAAGCAGCAAAGCAGTCTTGCATATAGCAATATGCCCCTGGTGACACAGACTGAGAAAGCTGTCTTGCCTTGGCAAGATATTGTATAAAAATATAACTTGTATCCATACCTATTTGCTATTGATGTACCAAACTGCAGTGCATAGATTCAGCATCATTAAATGCTTCTAATTTAAGCAGTTGAGTTTTAGCAATGTTTAATTTTATTTAAGAAATGTTTGAAGCATTGTCTAGCACTTGTTTTCCCATTTGCTTTTAATAGAAGGATTGTGTCTATAACGCCATAGGGAGCACTCTTCATGGCACTAGAGATGCTGTTCTTTCCATTTTCCTTCCTTCCAAATTGCTGTGCTACAATCACTGCTTACTATCCACTAAGTAAGGCATAGTTTGGAAAGTTTCATTTGTATCTTGCCACAATCAGGATGGAAAAAAAGGCTTAACAATCTAGTTTAGATTTGTTCTGTTTACTATAAAAACGAATATAATGATGCTTAGAATTCTCACGTGCTAATTACAATGTATACAAGCAGCAACTTACACTGCTTTTTACTGTACATTAACATCAGTCAATTCACTCTAGTTAAGTACTGTGTACTAATCAGAAACGAAAGTTGCATGAAATTGTCCAACTATTTTCATTAAAAATAAAAATACATAAATATAATATATTATATAAATATAATATATCTTAAAAAAAAAAACCCAACAAACTAGGATAGGCCTTTAAATGCTCCATATGGAACCTGCAAAAGAAATGCCCTTAGCTCACCCAATCTGACTCGGGCATTAGGCCAGATTTAGAAGACTGTGCAATGTTCTATTCTGAGCAGTATGACTGCACAATTAAAACATCTGAAGATTCAGTTTTTAAGTAGCTCATTAAAGGTATTTTTAAGCTTTTCCTTTAAAAGCAAAACCCAACTAAATACAGCAAAAAGATTTTGAATGCATCGGTCAGTCCCACTCCATGACCAATGTGTAGCTCCAGTGTCATGCATTTGTGCCAGGAGATGTGAAATTGCCATTATCATTCTAACTGAAGCTATAGGCCACTGAGCTGATATAACAGCACTATAGCTATTTCTGACTTTGTGGAATGGGGCCAATGTGTTTCTCAGAAATAAAGGTTAGAAAATGAAGAGAGCACTCATTTTATCTCCCCTGTCTCTTCCTGGAGAATACTGGGAAAGTTACCAGTAAAGAAATTAATCATGAGTTCTTAAATACAAAGCATCATCTCTGGCTCAAAAAGTTCCTGAAACACAGAGTGTTTGATGATAGGAATATTTGTGGGAGTATATATATGTTTTCCCTTCCTTTTCTAGTGTTTCCTCAACATCCATTTTTGGACATTGTCTGAGAAAGGATACCAGGTTAGATAGGACATTCAGTCTGACACTGAGAGGCCATTCTCACGTTTTGTGGTTCTTTAGATATATTTGGAAGTCTGACTTTAAAACAGCAGGTCCTCATTTTTTTAATAAAGTTAAAGGAGTGCTATAGATGTATGCTGTTTCTTTGAACCTACTGTAATTATTATTTCAAGATTTTGCCTTCGGTCTTATTTTTTACATTGTAATGCACCACACCTTTCAAGCACTTAAGCATTCAAAGAGCTGTCGAAGGCAGTTTGGTGGTATTAGAAAGTGAATTACAGCTCTGCTGAATGACTTACTTGGGTATCGACTTTAGATGCTGTGTAAAGTGGCCGATGCTGAATGGCCTCATTAACAACTCTGAGGCCAGTGTGCCTGAGAGATGGCATCAGGACAAGGAGACGTTTTATCTCTCTCTAGCAGTGTATGAAATGCTTATTGACTGGGCTGAACCCTAAAAGTCAGGCCATTATAGGCAAATACAAGTTCATGGGCTTCGTTCCAGACTAAGATTCACAAAGATAAACATGTATATGCTAATTAACGCATCAGAGTGTATTTAGGCCAAACAGTTAAAGAGAAAAGACTGAAACAGAATTGAGCTACCCAGATGTAGAATCAGTAGAAAAGGAAAGGAAGGGTAAATAGTCACTCTAAATAGTTTGTAATTTTTTTTTATTTTACCACTTATGAAACTGCATTTGAGAAATAAGCAGTCATAGACTCTGATCAAAATTATATCAATTTGAGCTGAGTCACACAACCACATTTTAAGTGAACTCTTGTCTCCTGGTTTTGCAGACAGAACCCTGCTGCATAACCCGTTTTAAGTAATTCAAGATGCACCTTAGAAAATCTTTGGCCCAAGGGCAGAAGATTTTGGAAACATTTATAGTGAATGAAAAAGAACGGGAAGATAAAGCTGCACAGTGGCTCAGAAGCTACATTTCTGTGAGGGTAGAAGGAAATTGTTTTAAAACATAGACTATGCCTATCAAGGTTAAAAGGAAACTTGACATTTTTCAGTATAAAATATGAAGACTGAGATGAGAGAGAGAATCAACAGGTTAAAATGTCTGGCAAGGCCAAATTACATAGTTAAGGAACACAAAGGTATAGGAACAAATTCATGGCACAGGTGAGAGTAATGTCCTTGAGCTGGACACGTGCTGAGGCTTTAATCCCCAAGTCACTCTGTCCTCTTTAGATCAGAGCAACTCTTAGGATAGATTGTATAACTATCACAATATTTATATAAGAAACAACAACAGCAGCAATAACAACAAGAACTATAATAATAACCTGTTCCTTTTCTAAACTTTTCCAAATCACCTTTTTTTCCATTTCATGTGCCACGGATGAAAAAAACTGCTGAGTGCATAAAGAAAATTGCTATTGAATTCTGCCACAACTTCATCCTTCTTCAAGACAGAAAGATCTTAATGCTAGTAGTCATCAACGACTTTGATCAACAAATTCAAATTCAGCAAATCAGATTTGTTACTGTCTCAGTGTATGAAAAAAACAGATGTAAAGCAATGCAGCTGGATCAAGTAGCTATCATTCCTATGAGAGAGCTTTTAATTTTTTCTTTCTTCTTCCTAATAAGTTTTATTATTGTGGACAAAATGTACCTTGCTTTATATATGACATAGTACTATATTTCATACTTTTTATTTTATTAAGAATTTACATCCTAATGCTACATACAGCAAGTTTTTCATGCATAGTTTGTGACTGAGACTATAACCAGAAAATTGCACTTGTTCACCTGCACAAGGCAGACAGCTGGAAACTGCTGTCCTATCTCCTGAGGGAATTTGCACCAGGATGACCATATGTGCAATATATCTGTGCCTGGAAGGCCACTGATAAAAATTACTGATCATTGCAAAGATCCCTCCTTACTGATGGCTTTTTCAATGTAATTTTTGAACACGTGCCACAGTTTACTCTAAGTTCAGAGAAAGACTTGAATCACAATGCTGAAGGAGAAAGAAGCCAGGAGGTAGATTTCAGAGCAACAGTTTTGTAATGTATTGAAGTTGTACTGTTACAGAAGTCCATTTTTCTAGTTTTAACTGTGTCTCTATTAACTCTGAATTAAATCATGAGATATATACTGAAAGTTACTTCTGTTAAAGAGCCCAAGAAATCTGGGGTTTATGATAAGAAAATAAACCCTTTATAATCTTCAGCAAAATGGAATATGGGGGAGATAGTGAGGGCAGCATTCAGAATTCATTATCACAGTCACTGTGAAGAGAATGCTCTCTTAAGAGCCGTGACAATTATGTGTAGCTAAATGAGTAAAACCTGGAAGCTCACCCTGGTGACTGATGACTGTGAAATCAAATATGATCCAAGTGAAAACCAAGAGTACAGCACAGAAAAGGTATCCAAGTTGAGTATTATATGACAGAGAACACTAGGAATCTGTAATGTGCTTAAGCCATAAGAACTTCATCCTGATGCTGGAAAGAAGAAAGTGAAATAATATTTCTTAAATCCTTCTATGCAACACAGCTTACCTCTTGTGTCTATCCAGCAAGAATACTTATCCAGCTTACTATCTTGTGTTTAACTGGCCTTTCCAGAGATCTCTCCAGGTTGCACCAGGTATCAGCGAGTATCAAACACAGCAAAATACCATAGCAGACTTCCATCTGATTAGAACTGTACCATTTCATTTGCAAAGTCTACTTCAGTTACAGATTAACAGAAAGGATTTAAATTATTGAAGGAGAAAATTCGTAGCTTGTAAAAAAGCATGCTGGAAATTATAGGGGAACCACAGGACTTGATTATACTATATGTTTTAGCTTTTGCATACATTTTATCTTTTTTTTTTGTGAGAAGTCTCATCAAGACCAAATATACTTTCCAGAGATTATTAACTTGTCCAGTGAAGAAACATGGATATTTAACTGAATTGTAGGTCAGCTCAAAGCCTCTGAAGTCAAGTCTCAAATTTACATAGTAGGCATGATAAAAAATGTGACCTATTTGGAACAGTGGAATTATAATCTAATCTATTTAGCTTTTATGGTTGCCACCATGGAACTGGTAAAGGCATGGGAACTCATAGTAAAGACATGGAGTGCTAATGCCTTTCCCCTTTTTTGCTAGAAATCTCACTCCTCATCTGCTTCGAGATCTACTTTACCAGCAGATCCTTCCTGAATAGCACCCGTGTTTAATCTGCAATATATGAAACAGAAAAGATGGGTAGAATCCTTTGCCAAACTTAAAACAAACAGCAAGTTACAACAGCTCCTCCAGTCTTCCCTTTCACTACCCAAAGGCATACAAAAGTCAGGTAACTGTTGCAATTTAATCTCTTTAGCAACATTTGATCCAGCAGGCCTAAGAGTATGTTTTGTATTCCCATACCTAAATACATGCATTAGGCACCATAAACCCAGTATTAGAGAGCCCATTGTAAGGATGGGCAGGTTCTACAGAAAATTATCTGTGTCAGTCAGCAATAAAAGCTTTCCTGAATTTCTTCCACCTGGCATTCACTGTAACCCTAGTCACTTCTCAAATAAGGCTCATAAACCCTTTTACTGGAAGTGTGAATAAGCAGAAAGGTTTCAGTATTAAAAATACGATTAAGAGCAGCAAGTCTTAGCACACCATCTGCAGTGATTGCACTCAAATATTTATTATGTAAGTTCCACTAAGGAATAGTCAATGAGGTTTGTCAGAGAGCTGAGGAGAGTTCTGAGGAGAAGGCTGTGTCAAGCAGCTTGTGACAGTATAAAGAGACTACAGAAATATATGCATCCAAGGGGAGAGCTTTCAAGCAGTGGAAGTTGAAATATAGCATTCAGTCACTCTCAGTTTCATGAATACACACTAGATTATTACATGAAAGGAAACTGCAGTTGTAGCAATTCTGTGTATTTTCTGTCAGGTGCATTTTCTGCCAAGGATGACCTCCTGACAAGCACATTATTTTCATCTCAATGCCCTGGATTCTCAATTATATACTTCATAACCACTTTGACATAATGAATACAGACTTCCTAGAATATTGTCTGATAGTTGGTCCTAAGAGCAAATCCCCAAAAACAGAATGCCTGGTCTCAAGAAGAGGCAGAGACCGCTCTTGTTCCTTTCTCTCTGTGTCTTGAAAGTCTATTCTCAACTGTTAGACTGCTAACTTTTCCCACAGTCATCTTCACTTCCAGAGGCATCCAAGGATCAACAGCTATATTATGAACAGGTTCTCAAGCATTCTGTGCTTCAGCTTGTCTCTTGAGCAGACTGAGAATTCCGCTCTGCCAGTGTTTATTCAGCAGTTGCCATTGTCTGATACAATGGGCCTGGGTTACCATTTCTCAGACTTGTTCTTCCAGCTAGTCTGCATTCCTTGTCCTTGCTACTTCCAGGATTCGGAGATACTTTATGGAGATACTTCCTGAGCCTGCCAAAGGGGCATGCTCCCCTCTTCAAAAACAAGAATCACTTTCATACTAAATTTAAAACTGAAACAAATGCTTTGAAAAATATTTGATTAATAGCCCTGATATAGTTATCTTTTTTTTCTTACATTTCTTGGTTCCAAGAAAATAAAATATCACCTTTCTCCATTCTACCTTGATTTCATTATGTAGTTTCCAAAATTTTCATATTTGCAACTTTTGCCACTCTGCAAGTTCAGTACAAGCTTTGTGGAGTAGCTTTATTAAAAAGGAGTTTAAGCATTTTGCACTGTGCACAAACTATGTCTAAAAACTATTTAAATGCAAAGGGCTAGAAATTAACAACAATAATTTAAAACACTTTATAACTAAAATGAAAAAGTAGTTCAGCTAGCAAAATGTATTTTTGCTTAGGAAAACCTCTGACCAGCTTTTACCATTCTTCTCACAACCACAGTTTTAATCTGTTTCATATGTACTCAGCTAGAGGTTCTCAGAATCTTCACAGAAGATGGGTGTGCTCAATAAAGCAATTATCATAAAGCTCCTGATTCATGCACCCATAACTGAGATAACCACAAACAATCCTTTCACTATCAACTGGAGAGTAATGATGTACCGAACAGTATGAATGCCCTCTGCAGGTAGAACACAAAACCACTGTAATTCTGGACTTCACTTGTGTCTGCCTATTTAAATGGGAGCTACATAAACAGGCCTACGCTAGTCCTTGTCGCCTGCTCTGACATTGTCTGACAATTTTACATGGTACAGTAGCATCTCCAGGTACTGTTGACAGGCAGTTTTTAATCTATCACACACTTTTCACCAGTCACCAAGGCAGCCTGTGTCTATACTGCTGAATTAGACAGGAACATAGAGCCAGATCAAGCCCTGGTGTGGTTTGACTATACCAGCTACTATTCTTTCCATACCTTCTGTATAATGCTACCTATAAGCCTTTACCAGTTGCAGGAGGTGTTGTGCATCCTTCCCTTAATTCTAAATATTTGCATACATAAATTATGCCAGCAGCCAGAGCAGTGCTCTGTTTTGTCCAGGGGACATCACAGGGGCCAACTGATGCATACTGTGGATATAACCCATTCTGTGCCATTTGGCCTCTGTTCTAGAGACCAGTCCCCCCTCTATGAAGCCTCAATAACCTGCTGCAAGAGCCAGGTTTTGAAATAATCAATACTGCATTTTCCTGAAAGGCCAATTTAGTGTGGGGGACGGAATATGTTAGGTAGCACACAAGCAACAGGTGAAAAGAGCTTCCTGTTGAAGCTGTTATCGAAACAGATGCTAAACCACCAGGCTTGTATAGGCCTGCTCTGAGCCTACTGCTGTCTTTGTCCACTACATGTTGCCAGAGGTTTCAGAGCCTGTGTCACAGCAATCTGCTATTCTTTACAGGAAAACAGCAGTCAGCAACAATTGCATGCCTGAACTCCGTGACCCTCAGCCCCATGATCTCCATCTCAGCATATTCATGCTGGTTTTCTGACTGGCCAAGTCTACTGTGGATAAGATCAACAAAAATGTAAATATATGCACTCAGTTTAAGGGAAGGATGATCTCATCCCTTAGCCAAAGATGAATGTGAATAAAACTGTTTGAAGACAATTATGAAATCAGAGCAGGAAACAAGGTTTTAAACACAGTCTTTACTGGAACAAGAAGACTGATGAATATCATGTGGAGCACAGTAAATGTCATATGCAACAAGAGTAACAAAGCAACAAAAGCACTAACAATCAAAACCAGAAAAAGATGAGAGTGTGACAGAGAAAGATCTATGGCTACGCTAAACTTACTTACCATCATTTTTGCTATTTTCACAGGAGCTTCTGACTTCTTTCATAAGAACATGCCCAAAACAGCTTGCCTTGGAGTAGATCGACTGTAATGGATGGCCTTGACTTCCAGCTGCACATGAGCTGCAGCTCTAACTTCATGTGCAGTACAGAATATTAGGTGCATTCAAAGACTCCAGATGTACAGGCAAAATACTTGCGTGTACTTGTCCCTAACTCTGCCACGGATGTTCAGGTAATTCATACAGTCCACAAAATCACTACACACAACTACAATACCTGTCTGCTTACTAAAAACATGAATAAATTACTTAATTCCTGCATTTGAGAAAGCAGAGTGGTATTCTACATACAGGAGCCTCAGTTGCCAGTAGAATAACAAAGGAGGAATAGAAAACCATTTGATCAGCTTTGCGTTCAAAGACATGTCACAGCATATGTAACTTCCACATTGGATTATTGTGACATGGCAGTCACAAAAATACTTTTCTTTTTCTGTTTATACCTACAGCTTACCAGTCAGGCCCATGAACACTGCTTTGGACTTTCTGGGTAGTCTGATTCATTCTCAGCTTATCAAAGGTCTTGAATCACACATTTAAGTTCCATGAAAATCACATTGTATGCATGTGTACACAGTTCTGAATTGCATCCTGATGTACATTTCAGCAATTTTTTTTTTTTTTTCTGCTGGAAATACAACAGTCTCTGTAGCTGACATCAGAAAACCTAACAGAGATATGCTTCTCATGGATGCTGCAGGTGTGCCAAGAACTAACCAAGGCAAGTGCAGATCAACTATGAGAGCTGTGATTACTTGAAAATGCTTTTCTGAAGGTCCTGTATTAAGGTCCTTTCTTTTATGTGCAGCCTAACAGAGAACAAAGAAATCCTTTTTCTCCCCTGACACATTTGTTGAAATATTAATGGAAAGATTATTTTTAAGATTAAGTGTATAACAATAGGCTTAGCAGCAAGAGACAAGACCAGTACCATGTTTTATTTGCATGTTGTTTTGCAAGTTTTTCTTGTTTCTAAGCTGCATGTTCTGCTTTCCAAAGAATGCATAGGTGGTTTTGATTTTGCGTGTATGCCCATTTAAAATTTCTACTTCCCAAACTCCAGTGTAGTGCACACTACTTGCATTTTCCTGGAAATTATGAAGCCCAAACTTCATTACTTGTCATAGACTTCTTACGTTAATTGTGAATTCTGTTGCTGTCTACACTGATATGCAAATTAGCACTGCACAAAACATGCCTGGCCTGCCAAAGACCAATTTAATTTATCCCCCCTGCACAAAATTCCACTGCCATTACACCACTTATCACTTTTTTTATTTTTCATAAAATTTCTCTCTCCATACCACTATAGCTACCTCAAGGCAGTTACTGCCAATGTTAAGCTTTTAATATTCAAGCAAAACATCTTCATTAACTTGACAATATATTTAATTAAAAATAGACTATATGCCTTGGGTGGGGCTTACACAGCTCCCACGTGAGGTTCATCTTCACACTCTGGAACATAAACTGAAGTGGGAATTTATCAAGGTGTCTGCACATGAAATAGCCAAGAAAGCAGGGACTGTAAAGCTGCCAAGTTTCAAAGCACCTGGGCATTCCATCCACAGAATCTGCAATAAAGCATGTCAACAGGCTGTCACAGCCATAGACTGAGAGTTAGCAGGCTGGCAGAGTATGTTGAATTTACTGCATTTTAACACAGGCCAATGCTTATTTTCTGAATACAACATTAACACTGGATTTTCTGATTTGCAGAATGTTTTATGTTTAATGGACTGTGTGTAAAATTCCCAAGGCTCTTAAGATTACTGTGTATCATTGCAGCTAAAGTTCAGCTCAAACAGAGAATTTTTCTATTTTTTAAAAGAAGTTAATAACCATCATCTGCATCTACCATCACCGCTCCAAATATTTACATTTATGCTTAAATCTCCAAGACAAAGCATCTCAGTCTGATTGTGAGAAAAGCCAGAGTTTAAAGATAAAGCTGTTAGCATTTGAACTGAAATTAAGTAATAGAATAAGATAAAAATTAAACCCAAAAATTATTGCTAGAAAAAAACCCCAGTAAGAATTCAGAGACAGAATTCCACAAATTGCTGGGTATTCTGTTCTTCCATCCTTATTCACAGGTTCATTTAATGAAAAAAATGTGTGTAATAGCCGTTCTATAAACAACAAAAGCAAACCCAAACGAATAAAACCAAACAAACAAAAATGAACTGAAAATGCACCACACAGTTCTGATGCAACTAATTTTCGAGCACCATCTGCTGGTCTGCTTCTAAAACAACAGCCAGATTTCCCAATAGCTGCTAACACCTGGATAATCATCAGGTCTGTATTGACTTATCTGTTACCTATTTACTAAAAGCTCCCACGAATCATGCATTGGCATCATACCAGAGGAAACAGCAGAATTAATGTAATAATGAATGGCTATAGAGGGGATGTGTTGAGAAGTTTAAAATGCCTGAAGTTACAAACACATTCTGAATTCCCAGTTTACATCTAACTAAAGAACAACAGGAACAATGTTGGGGTTTTTTGCTCTAGTTTTGAAAGCCTTAACCATCAGTTGAGAGTACTTGCAAGTTTTCAACAAAGTTCCTTACTCATTTCCAGGAGTCTCCTCTTTTGATGTCCTACTAAAATTTCAGGATGTTTTTCTTGTTGCATCCTGCTTTAGTTCCAAGATATAAGCCCTTCTGGAAGCACCCTACAAGTTTCACAGTCTTCCAAGGGAAAAAAATTACAACAGAATATCCATCTAAGAAAGAACTGCATTTTAATAATAAAGAACATGGGAACAGACTACCAGTAATTAATAATATAAAATAGCATGCAACAGAACCCAGAAAATCTTACAGAATTCATTCTGCTCCAAGAAGTCCAGACTTCTTTACTTTTACAGATTGAGTTATGTGTGTATTAGAGGAAATAGTACTCCTATCTATTATTCCTGTCTATTTTCTAAGGCATTTTGAATGCTTATATTGATATCCTGGTTCAACTGGTGTTTAATAGCAGCAGAAGCTGCCAAAGTGAAAGATTTGTTTCGAGTTTCCTTGCATCTTTCTGCATTTTCCTGCCCTTTTTGGCAATGGTTGCAGTGGACTTCAGAGTAGACAGAAGTAACTAAATAAATCCCAGATGCTTGAATTTGTTTACAGCAAGCAGAATTATTATTATTATATTTCTGTTGTTATTATGAGGCAATACAAGATTGGATATTCACAGAAAGTAGATAAAAATATTCATCCTTTATTTAAAATAACAAGCTTTCTCTGACATGCTATCTGTATTTTTCACATGCATGAAATTAAATGTGTTCTGGTGTTCAAGTTTCACAATGAGTTAGTTAATTTCTCCATAAGTACAATGGCAGAGGCCTTCAGAGCACCTGCAGATCCACAGGATCCACAGCTACACCATTCCCTCTGTTCAAGCTTCTCACACTCTCTTCTCTACCTACAAAATCACAAACACTGATCCAGCTTACTCACTCTCATGGTCTTTTCCTATTGCAGTGCCCTCTACACCACTTCATGCAGTAGATTAGAAACACAGGGCTGAAGGGAGAGACTGTGAGGAAGAAATGTACATTTTGCCAGGGATTCCCACTGCTTTTGTAGCTGAAGCTAAGAAAATTGACAGTGCTACATAGCTCTGTGGTCTAGATTCCCCTTCCTTTCTCCCCATGGGCTGGTTTAAGACTGCTGCATCCACACGCTTTTCCCACAGCTGGGACAAGTACCACAGAACCCACCAGCAACAATGTGATATGCCATCAATTCGGTGCTTGCATTTCACCATTGAGGCCTACTCTTTTTTTCTAGAATCTGGATTAAATGACATCTGATTTTTGAATGACTGATAATGTCAATTATCCTGTGATAATTGGGTAACTGTACACTTGTCCTACCTTTCCAGGAAGGCTTCATGGTGCTTATGAAGTCCCTGGGAGGACCAGCACACTACAGATTGTTCTTGGATAATAAGATTTCTGCACAAAATGAGCTATATAATAATCTTTTTGCATAGTTTAAGAATTACTGACTTCTGAGACAGGGTAATATTCCATTCCATTGCCCAGTCAGTAAATAGGAACATATTTAATATATACTGTTAAATAAATGAATGGGAGTCTGAGAACACCATTTGTCTCACACTGCAGGCCAACTAACACTGTTAACAAAAGTTTAGTACCAACATACAGCATGCCACTAATTTAAAATGATGGAAAACACTGTGTTATGGTATTGTCTTACATGCTACCTCCTTCAGAATTTAATTTTAGGGATCTATCTCTTTAGAGATTTCTCTCTTCTCTGGAAGACAGCTGACTACATAGTTCGGGAAAGATAATAACCCTTTTGTGAAAACTCCCATTTTTTTAAGATGTCTATTATTCTATAGTAGGCTGATGATAAGAATATTAACGTAAAAAAATAGAAAATACTTTGCACTTCACACATCAGAACACTGAGATGTGATATAAAAGGACCTGATTCAAATGGCAGACAATCCTTTCTGTGAAAAAATTAATCACAGAAAAACTAGAAAGAGAAGGAGCAAATAAGCAGAAGTGAATTTATATTTTAAATTATTTATATTGTTTTTTGGTTTGTTTTTTTTTGGTTTTTTTTTTTTTAATGTAAGTGCCTAGTCAAGTGACTTCTTCAGTCAAACAACATGGGAAGATATTTGTATGTCACTCAGTAATGTACTTCTTGCAATATGATAGAAAAGAGCCTAAAACTTACTGCTGCAGTACATTAGAAATATTCCTTTGTGACAGAAAAAGGCATGGTGAAAGGAAAAAGTTAGTGCTCAGTATAAGGGTAAGAGTTTTAAATATACGTTCCTGTAATCATGTAATTTTGTTGCTCTGTAAGGTATGTTCCATTTTTTCCAAGCAGTCAGTTTAAGCTTTAAAATATTTTTTTTTTGTCCTCAAAGTTATCTTTCCTAATGTGTTGATATGAAAGATGGCCAAAATTAGGCAGCTGTCACTCCATCAAATGTCACACGACCCCAGCTGTGCCTCTGATGAGTTAATCATCGTTCCACAAAGGCCAGGACTGCCCTGTGTTTGAACATATTCTGTATAACAGACAAGGTACTGCTTTTTCACAAGTGTTTTCATGCAGCACTGCAAAAACTAGAATAACTACTAACTACTTTGACTACTAATAAGGCAAGTGAAACCCATGTCCTTTTCTGAAAAACAAAAAAATGCAATGAACCAAACAGTGAGAAGGTATATTCTAAACCCTTTTTTCCCTCCAAGTATAACCAAAAATAGAAGCAAAGGGACCTGCTGTCACCCAGTGACATATTTATGTTATCCACTGATGACTGCAACAGGATATGATAGAGAAACAGTAAAATACGGCCATAGCATAATAACTACTGCTTGTGTTACTGGCATCTAGGAGGCCCTGTAATCAATCAGAAGCCACTGTGCTAAGCAGTGTATGAATACAAAGAAAAATATGAGCCAGCCCGTCTCTAGAAACAGAAGTCCCAAGAGGTGGTTACAACATCCCACAATGCAATCTCAGGCAGGCGCTCTTGGCGAGACAGCAAATCACCCCTGTCAGCTGTCCTGCCTCCATCAAGACAAAGCACACTGCTGAAGAGTCTGCCAAGTGTGCTGCTTGTGGCAGACATAAGCTGCTCACTGAAAGATAATTTACATGACCCCCATCTCAAAGCAGGTTTTACAGAATGACATCTAATTTATTCCTACAGTGTCTTATAGTAATTTTCACTTGTTTCTAACTTTCTTTGTCTTCGGTTCATTACTTCTGTATTTGTATTAATACACTAGGTCCATGAATCTTGCTGGGAATTTCCAGTGTTTAGTAGACACTATCTCTTTTAGGAAATCACATGTGAAAATTCAGACCTTCCTGAACTTTTCTTGAATGCTATTTTAGAATTCCATATGGCAACTATAGCTTTTCCATATGGTATTGCCTTATGAAGCACCTAGAATCAACATTTAGTTAGGAGAGAACGGAAAGATCAGCAGAAAGAGGAATACCCATATAGTTTACTTTCTCTCCATGAAGAGTTTTGATTCATGTATTAAGCATGTACCTGAATTTCAACTTCCCCAACAGCACTGAATGACAGAAACTGGAAAGCTGGTACTTATTTTCTTCACTGGCCTGAATTAAAATCTTGGATGTTTTAGAATTTACACCAATTCTAAAAAAAAAAAAAAAAAATCCAAAACTCAAGAATTGCTCTTAAAATTAGATCTTCATATAACATAACTACTAAAAGTAGAACTCTTCTGTGAATTATGTTTGCATTGTGCAATCTCATGTTTTGCACTCCCAATACATTTGTTTACTCTGCCGCTTTTATTACTTTCTCCCTTTTACCCCATGTTCCCACCAGACTCAAAATAAATCCTCACACTACTTTTTAAGTTTTGTTCTCCAGTGAGTCATAAATACTAAATAGTGTATTAAATAAATAGTGTAGTGTAGTAAATAAATAGTAAAAATAAAAGAAATAGTAAATAAATAGTGTAGTAAATAAATACCCTTCCCCTATTGGATGCAGAAAATATACATAATATATGTATGTTATATGAGATATAAAGATTTTGCATGTGAAAAATATATAGAAATATGTCCATTTAGCAAACCTGAGCCATTTTCCTTCCCCCTCCAGAGAGAAACTTGAGGAGAAAGGAAAATTCTCTAGGAAGTCTCAGGTAGTGCATGGGGTTTGGTCACCTGACAAACTTTTAGGAGGAAGCATTTTTTGAATGCCCAGAATTCTGTGATTGGTAAGAAGCACTTTGCCCTAGAAAGTCATAAACTGTCTGTTTAGCTCCTGTGAGAATGGTAATTGTACATCTGGTGTCCTGAAATGCCTTCTCAGCTGGAGAGAGAAACTTGGAGAAATAGTGAGTCACACTACCAGCTTCTGATGGGAAAATCCTGCCAGCAAGTGCTTGTGGAACATTCTTCTCCCTCCGTGCATTCCGTGAAGTTCTGTCACCACAGAGCATTTGGAATTGGGGATATTGCCACTCCCAGCATACCTCTGCTTGAAGTACTAAGATTGTGGTGAGACCCTGGACATGATGAGGCCAGTGAGAGGTTCCCAATAAATTCTACAATTTTATTTTGGGGAGTCTTAAGTGTTTGCAAAAAACAATGATTATCACAATTTTTGTTATGATGTATTATCTTCCTGTATTTGGACCTCCTAGGTTCTAAGAAAGAATTTACCAGATTGCTATTATTTGTCATTTCAATATAGGTAAGTTTTACTATGTAATATTGGAAAGGAAGGGATCATGGGTTTTATAAAGCCACTAGGCAAATAGCAGTTAACTTTAAATTCTGGAATCTGTGACACCCAACCTCCCGTTTTCAATATACTTATGGCTGGGAGAACCCCATCATCACCTGGGAAATTCACAAATGAAAACGCTGAGCATATAATAATTAATTCATATAATGAATTCAGTTAGACACCAAAGAAGAAACTTCTAAGAGCAAGAGAAGCTTTAGCAGCAAGAAAAATACTTAACTGACCATTACTACTTCAGACTTTACACTTCAAAAATTAAAATGAACAGTGAAAAAAAATCTTTACATTTTAATTTATAAAGTAGAAAAGCATATAAAGACTCATCTTTCATAAAGATGACATGCAAACATGATTTAATAACAACACAGCTTCAGTAGAATGAGATGGAAATTATTCCACTGACACTCTATAGCAAAGATAGTTTGTAATTAATACCTGAAACAAGGTAAACTACTTTAAAAGTTAAAAAAAAAAAAAAAAAAAAACAAAAAAGCTCATAA
>VZRH01006788.1:645081-655551 GCA_013397555.1 Urocynchramus pylzowi
AGAACAACAAAGCTCATGAAAGAATTATGATTGGTCAAAAGATCAATCAAAAAAGATCAGAAGATCTCCTTAGAGTCACAAGGAAATATAATTTGGGTTTGCCTCCATTTGGCATAGAAGAAAGCAAATCTATTCAGTAACAATTTACCCACAGCTAAGTCAAAATCAGCTATTACTGAATCTAAACTGGTGAGAAATATTCTTCATGAACAGTATCGGGTACCTGGAGAACAGATAAATTATCACCCTCAAAGTCGACGCTTCGTAGAGAAATGAAAGCAGAGTAATACTCACGCTTCTCTCTAATTGCTCTATACCTTAAAAAAAAACACCAAAGAAACAACAAAAAACCCCAGTATATTTGAAGCATTTATTTTGGAAGCACTACTTTTAAAAAGTGTGTTATTCTTACGAGTATTATCACCATCTAGTGACCCTTGCTTATACATTTGTTTAGCTGTAAGTCTTGAATGACATAGCTTTGTCAAAGAAGACAAAACCCATCCCCATTAAGCAGCATAAAAATGAAGTAGCATTACATATCTAGCTGGCATGAGGAACAACAAGGATCACAATAATGCAAAAATTAACTCAAGTACACATTTTGATTTGGTAAAAAAAACATTTTCAAAATGATAGCATTGATATGACTGAGGATACTCATATTACTCAACCTCAAATTAGTCCAATTCTATAGGCATGTGAGTCTATTTTTATATATACTTATGTATATATGTATATTTATACCCATACATATATATACATGAATCCTTGATGTTAAATGAATTCTGGAAAACATAACAAATCACCAAAATTTGACAAACCATGACAAAATCATTAGTCATATACTGAAAAGAAACAGAGGACTAGAATGATAATCAGGTTTAGAATGTTAGTTTCAATTCAGTTTCAGAAATAATGAATAGTATTATAAATGTAGGAATTGAGCTGCAATGTAATTTCCTTCTTCATCAGTCTTGAAATTTTTACAAAGACTGCTTAGTTGAATCTTTTTAAATCCACTCGTGTGGATTTATTTGTGCAATATCTTTCAATTACAAGACCACATATTGTAACAGTTACAATTAAATTGTATCAGTTACAGTTCAGTCAGAAAACAAAATATCCTTTGACTCAAGATCCAGTAAAAGGGAAGCTTTCAGCTCTAAAGTACAGTTACTGCAAAATCAAAGACAGAATTAATAAGGGTCTTTTGATTTAATAGCAGAATTGTAGTACAAAGAGATCCAGAAATACATTTTCTCAGGACTTCAAAAAACCCCCATACTATAGTGTGCTAATAAATACACATGAAAGATTATAAAATTAATAAAAACTAAGTTAAATCAATGAAGCATAGGAGAGGTTTATATTCCAAAACATTTAATTTATCACTTTTAAACAGCATTGCAGACTAAGGTTTAAAAATGCAACCTTTTTGGTAGGCTTGCAAGTTATTCAAGTAATGTCTACTGAAAGGCACCTCTGAGATTTTGTGTTTCAACAGTTAAAACCAAAGTCTTACCTAAAAAAGGATGGCAGCATAAAATCAAGTATGTAAATACAGTTATACACTTTAAAATTCTTAGTGCATCTCAAAACATGAAAAATCATTGTTCCACTCTCCTTTAAACTGGCATGTATGGCTCACAGTGAGATGTGCCCAGTCTAGTCTGGAGACTGGTGTGCTACCTACGGTGGAAGTGTGCTGTTGTGTACAGAAACATTACTAGGGGAGCAGTAGAACATTTCTTTTCCATGGCTACATTCCTGGGGATGCAAGACAGTCATGACAAACCCAACTGCCATCACTAGCACTCCAAGAACAAGAATCAGGCAGGAGATGAGGTTATCTGAATGGTTCCACCGCTCCTTGGACAGCCTTAGATAACACGCTGATGGGATGATAAAAACAAGTGGAGTAGCACTCAAAACTCCCTGTGTGTGGGAAAGAGCAATAGAAAAAACCTTATAAGCATGTTTATTTAGATGTGAAGAACATAAACCTAAATTTTTTAACAGTTGTGATTAGACTGATGCAACAACAAAAAAAAAGGATAAAGGCCTTTTCCTGTGTTGCTATATGGAAAACCTTTTTTCCCAAAAAAAAGTCCCAAAAATATGCAAAAATATCTGTTAAACTATTTCCAATAATTAAGATTTATTTTACTGCTTTTGCTTTGCTGATACAGAATAATACTTTAACATTGCAAGAAGCATTTAATCTTATTACCCAAAGTTTCTCAGCTTAAGAGATAAAGTCCAAACATAGTTCTTCAATACTTGAACTGAATTAAAATATTTAAGATAATTCCACGGAAGAGTTTTGATATAACACTGCCTTTAAAAGGAATACATTTTTTTGAAAAGTGGAAGCATCATGTAGCAGTTCAAGGAATTCTGATCAGTTTTGACATTCATAACCTGATTTAGGTTGACTTCCCTATGAAAGCAAAGCTCCTTTTGACAGAGTAGAATCTTTCCTCTCACTAAAAATTCAGCTCCTCTTTAAATGCTCTCTTAGAAAAGGACAAACAAAAAGCACATTCAAAAATTCTATTTATAGTAAAGCCACTGCAGATCAGCATATGAGTTACATGCCAAAAGGGAGCAATTTTATGTAGAAATTTTGAATGTTTATTTAGTTATGTACTTAACAAACACTATGTTTCAATTTAATTATGGCCAGATAGTAATCCAGTCTAAGTAACAACTTTACATCACTATTTGTACAAAAGTTCCAATATTTGAATGTAATTTGTGTGGTTCCGATATTTGTATGTAACATTTGTACGTTAACCTGTTAACACTGATCAGTATAGATCAGAAATAGGTACAAGCACAAAGTATCTCCTCTATGAAAAGTAAGCTTTAGGTCTGTGAAGTAACACAAAGCAGCACCCCAGCAAAAGAATAACAAAGAAAATTCTGTGGCCCTTTGACTCCCATATGACCCAATAGTTTCCCTGGGGAATTACCACCAGGCAAACACAATAGCTTGTGTTTTGTTCTAAAACCAGAAAGCAGGGAAAGAGTAAGCAGGGTCAGAGAATTAGTATCAAATGCCATCTGTGATGAAGAGCCAAAAGACAGCTCTTCTGCAGGACAGAAAGCCAGCTGAAAAGATAGATCACCTTTCTTTCATATGTAAATACTTTGTCTATTCATTTTTCCCTACTGCTAGGTATCAAAACTGAACAATCTTTCTGAGCACAATTACTACATCCAATAAATACCTACAGATGTATTTTCAAATTCTCTCTTAAAAAGGAAAAGCAAAAAAAAAACCCACAAGAAAGGAGCTACCCATGCAAATGCCTGGCTATTTGTAACTGAATAAAGCTATCAGCCTGACTACTGACTAACTGCCTAGGAAAAACACCACTGCATTGATGGAATGCTTGCTTTTTTTTTTTGCTTGCTTTTGATTGTGTATTTCCAGTGACCATCTCTGTGGTCTAGCTGCTACTGGTTCTTTCTTTCTACCTCCCTCTGGTTTTTGCCTCTGTGGCACAAGGCAGTCACTAGTCTCTGCCCCAGTGTTAAGTAATTCGCCAACTTAATCAAAAGCAGAGACTAGAGAAAGAAATGCTAAATTCAGTACCACCATACAGCTGGATGAGTATTTCGGTGGTTTCTGCTGTGGCTTAACATGTTTGGGAGGTCATAGCCACTTGCCTTATCTACAAAACTGTTCTAAAACCCTCCCCAGCCATATGAATTTTACTTCTTGAACTTCCTTTCACCTTTAGTTATCTGTTTTTGAAGCAGTAATTCCTTCTTCTAACACTACTACTGACTGTGTCAAATTACGTAAGATTTTCAGTAGAGCTGTGGATTTTAAAAAGTTCTTATTTATTAATAAGTGATTCATTAAATATAAGAGTAGACAGGTTCACTTACATTCAGCTCTAAAACTATTCCAAGGCAATCATACACTAATGATACACCAGTCGCCACAGCAATGATAACTACTGTCACAACAACATGGAAAACTGTTGAGAGGTTCCCATGGAAAAACACATTGGCAATCACCTGAAACAGAACCACAATTTTAAACCTTGATTTTTCTCCTTATGTTATCAAACAACTTACTCCAAACCTTCTAACCTTAGGAAACTAAATGAATGGCTGAGAACGCACTGGCTGAATTTTACTTACCCTGCTTCAAGAAAACATCTTCATCTGCTTCCAAAAATAACTCATAACAATCATTACTAAAATTGCAGAACACTTGCCAAATTGACTTAGTTATACTTATAGGATTTCAGAATTTACTCTTTTCCCATTTGCCCATTACAGAATAAATCCACTTACAATTATTCATTAAACTGATGAATTTCCTAGATGGAGATACTTCTAAAAAGAAAAACTATTAAGATTGAAAAGTATGTATTTTTGGCTATTCTCAACACAGTAACAACAGTGTCATTTATGCCAAACTTGAAATTTTAAGCAGTCCTGATATTATTAAGTAATTATTAATATAATGTTGACTAATATTATAATAAATGTAAAACAACATTATACGGCCAGTGTCTAAACAGTACAACTAGTCCCCCATACTCATTGCATGTAGCAGGATAAAATATGCTGCTATTTATCACAGATCAACCATAGAGTTCAGCAACAATATGTATTAAGAATGTGACAATATTATTAATATATAACAACAGTGTTAAAGGGAAAATGTAATAAATTCTTACCTCTCTGGTCACAAAACATTCAAGGGGAAAGGTCAGAATTACAGTAACTCCGTAACAAAACCTTCCAAATGTAGCAAGGTTGTCATCTCTACAGTAGTTTTCAAATATATCTCCTGAGGTATAGCAAAACACCAATTAGCTTGAACTTCACATCACTTACCTATATTTCCAACTTGAAGAGCAGGTTACTGGAGTTACTGGAGTAATTGAGATTTTCTGATCCCCTCATCTGACACGAAACTAAAAACTAGTTACAGTCACAAGTTATGTCTGGGAGCAGCTTTCAGCTTATCCTGCTGGTTAAGCAGTGTTTTTACCTCAAGTAGCATTTATCTTCAAAAATATTTTAAAATACACATATCAGAGTTGGTCATCTGTTATCTTCCCCATAACATGGATTTTGTATGAGATGCCGGTGTTTGATTAAATAAATATGTGACAGATTCAGAAAGAAAGCTTATGTGTAGAAGAGAAATTTTCCCTAAAAACTCCTAGAACAACAATTATATAAAAAAGGTGAGAGTTACCTGTGGAGAACTGCATTTCCCTGAAAGTACCTAATCACAGCTAATAAACTGTAGAAAAGAATTTTAAGTATTCTGACCTCAAAACCCCATTAAAAACATATGGATTATTACCTAGAAAATCACCTTATATCTAAAAAGCAAAAGCATCACTATAAAATTTAAATCATCTTGCTTGGTGTTTACCACAAAGAATCTGTAATAATCATCTCTGAAGCACAAGAGACAGTGCAAGACAGTGACCAGATGATCTATCAGTTCTCTTCTATGTGGTTATGATACTGTCTCATGATTTACTACTTTAGGAATCTCAATGGCACTGAAGAAGCAATAAGGTGTACTTTAAACAGCCAAAAGATTTTGGCAGGGGAGATAGAAGGTGAGATGGAACCTGCTAACACAAGAGTCATAAGCTGAGGAGGAGCTGCAGGCAGAGCTTTCTGTACCTGAAAGTTCTCAGCCAGCCTGCATTCGGTCTACCTAGTGTACATCTAGGACAGTGACTTACTCTGGTGGAGCAAGCACTGGAGGCAGGGAAAAAAGGACAGATAAACCAGGAGTCCCCATCCTACAATTTCTGTGTTCTCAACTAAATGCTGCTGCTCATCAGAAAAGGAAAAAACTTGGAAGCCTCCTCCTATAATCCAGAATGTCACCATTAAGTAACACAAAATATGCTTGCTCATGAAATGTGTATTTTCCCTGAAGAAAGTAATGCACTGAAACCAATTTATACCTTGTTCTTATGAACATACCTTTTTCACTTCAACAAAATGATGTTAAAAGCATGATGCGACATTGGTTATACATATTTATGTGTATTCATATACCCACAGAGGGGACAGTAGGATTAGTAACACCAGAACAGCTGTTGCAAAGATAAGAAATACCTCTAACTCCAGGATGCTGTATTAGTACAGACAAGAAAAAATGTAAGAAAATATACACAGATATATACCAGATACCCTGTAGGAAATTTTTGTTCTTACTGCTCTCTGCTGCTGGACCATGTGGATAAATCATAGCTGTAGTCCTCAAAGTGTTTTAATGATTCAAATGTATTTGAAGTATTCAAATGGGACTTTCACTGGTGAGGCTTATGCTTAAGAATCTGAGAGCTATTAGCATGTAGTTGACATTTTTGAATCACGTTTTGGTTGTTGGGTAACTATGATGAATGTCCTATTTCTGCCCAAATATACTATGATATTTGCATTTTTACAGTCACCAAGATGTTTACAGAAAAAAATCAGACAGGAAGGCAGAAATGTAAGGATTAAACACCAAAACTGAGGGATCAAGCAGTTTACCTTCTGTGTATCCTGTAAAAGTCATATATCCACTGGCAGCAAACGCTACACTGATGATAAGAGCAAGGGCCACAGACATATGTGTGACTTGAGACCAATTCTTTAATGTGGGTTCTTCCAGAGACCCATATATTAAAAAGCTGTTATGATGGCAGATGAATGCTGAAACACACATGACAGTTAAAGCAAATGTATGAATTCATGCATAAATGCATAGAGACACAGCACAGTTTGAATCCACTCATTATTAAACACAAACATTAATCTTGCAATGAGTGGCAAAGATAAATGGCTTGAACCTTTGCTTGCTTAGTTGATTTGATGAAGGTTTATATTCATCCTGAGATGATTCTGATTACATTATCCTTAAATGCTATGCCATTTCCCACCCTCCACATCTCCATTCCACAGCTATTTCCTCCTCCTTCTCTTCTTTTACTTAAGAACCCAGCAGCAGATTTGAGCAGTTGGGTTTTTTTAAAATCTGCAGAGCCATTTGCTACTTTCAGACTTTACGTGGCATCCATTTTAGGCAGCAGCAATCATTGGGAGGCCTCAGATTATCACAACACTAACAAGAAATAATATACCAGATCCTGCAGGCAGGAACAGATTTCAGAAAGAGGACTTTTCTGTTAGAGGTTACCCCAGGGAATGCAGAATGATCCCAGCCCCTTCAGTTTATCAGTTAAACAAACCCACTGATGCAGGGGCTGTAGGATGACCTGCACAGGTGAGCTGCACTCACGTGCGCACTGTCTATGCTACGGTGGCAAACCTCCAGGGCCAAATGGATGAGGTTAATGTCCTACACAATAACAATGACATTCATATGGATCATTCAGACAATTTCTTTTTTTTCAACACCAGTTTAACATGAATATTAAAAAAAATTTTCTAGTTTTAAAATATTAAATAGTTTCTTACAATTCATCTTAATATTGAAAAAAAAAAAAAACCAAACAGCAAAAAACACTTACCAAATGACATCACCCCAATGGCTTGTACTGCATTTGGTTTTGCAAATATCCATGCATTTTCTGATTTGGGTCTAAAACAGACATTTAAATACGTTACCCTCTTTCAAATATCAGTTATTACTCTCTGACATAGCCCCAGTGTTTATTAACAAGCTGAAACCAGAGAGATACCTTTCTCATCTCCCTTGTTTTGATTCAAGTATTTCTGTAACCAGTATTTACAGTCAAAAATGTCAGCCTGTTTCAGTTTTGTAAATAAACTGTTCAAGTCAGCATATACCAAGAAACAGCAAGACGGAAGGTAAAAGCTGTTACTGATTCTGACTAAGGTTATCTCAACTGAAAATGTCTTCTGACTATTTAGAGGCAGTTGCTATCTTTGAATTTAAACATGTAATTGATGCAGTCTAGAGATACCTTTTTACTAGGCTACAAATCACGTGAGGGAGTTTGCCTTTCTTTACACCTCTTCCAACTGTTCCTCACAGTAAAGGATTCTGCTACTTCCCAAAACATACAAGAAATTGTAAGAGAGTAGATGGACACTTTTACAGTCAGACAAGAATGTAATACTCCCCACACCTCCTCCTCTAAGATATGCTCACAGATCTGGACCTGTGGTAATTGTAATGCTTAGAGGAGGACCACCAGCAAACTTTGTTAAAAACCATTTACTGCATGAACTTCATCTTGGAATAAAGAGCCAAAATGAAAAAATAGGGAAGGACACAAAACATCCTTTTCCAGAAATACAATTTGCTAAAAAGATCAAATGAAATTCACAAGCTAGTTAAATATTGAACTTGTCATATTAAAGCACAGACAATGAAAAACAATCCAGAGAAGCTTGCTCTTAAAAAGTTGGCTACTGCTAACCTTGATTGCTCTGTTTTTATTTAGAGGGAAAGTTGCTGCCACCTGAGGCTTTAAGATGCTCTTTTCCTACTGCCCTAGGAAGCAGTATGGCACTCAGGCCAGTTCTGTGAAGGTAACAAAGGCAGCTTTATCTCTCCCTCTCTTTGGTGATCTCTCCCTCTCGCTGGTTTTGACAGCTGCAGTGGCATATGCTATGCCAGGTTTCATTGCTTTCAAATGTTTAAATTACACCTCCAGCCCCTAAAAATAAACAGATTAAAATAAAAGTAATAATAAAAAAAAGTAAAAAAAGTTGCAGTTTCCTCTTTCAGAACTCATATCTTACTATTTCTTGAGTTCAAATAGTCAATCTTCCTTTTTCATATTAATAAAACCCGGATTTAAAGTACCTAATGCACATTCAGTTCACACTTAGAGCAGCTTTTCAGCTCTTAAACTGTGGTTGCGAAGCTTAACTTTGAAATTAACAGAACCTGAACATAAAATCAAGTTCCCTTTTTTTGTCCTCAGGTACAGTATATTGTCTTGAACTGCTGTAGCATACTGCTTCAAGTCTTCAGCAGCTGAATATGGCCCTCCTAATATATTCTCAGACTCAGCAAGTAGATGCAAAGTACTATGGATTAAATAGAGCTATCTGGTATTTGTCTTGAGAAATAGGAGTTCTGACCCTCTATAGCTGCTGTTGTTCCTTACATAAGCTCCCTTGATATTATACCGCCACTGATTTCAAATCACTACACCTAGAGATGTGTCTGGAAAATTATATTAATAATTTTGAATGTAATGTTTTAAGGGAAAACATTCACGTCTGATTGGAAAAATTGCAATAATATTTCAAAATAAAAAGAGTATAAAGGAAGCTAACACTCCATTTGTTCCATTCTGTAACCACTAGAGGTCAGCTTTCATAACATACAAAATGAAAATTTGTTTTTCCTAGTAATAATAAAGTTAGATTATCTAATACCTTATAAACCAAAATATTTTTAAATGCAAAGAAATAAAGAATGCTTTTGCCTGAAACACATTGAATTTCTGTGAAAACGGTACATCCTGTGCAATGTTATAGCTATATTATGAGCTCCTACAAATACAGATTTAAAAAGGGAATTCAGAAAGCATGGGAATTTCACTTGAAACATTTTTAATAAAGTGGCCAATTAATTAAAAAAAAATCACTATAAAATAAAACAAGGAGCTTGTTTTCCCCTTGCACAGTGTTAGCTTATGCACTAGCAATATGCAAAAGACCAAGATAATGTTTTGCTTTACCAATGAATGACAAATCAGATTAGGAGTATTATTAGGGGGAAAAAACCCAAAAGAACAAAATCCTGCTTATTTAACAGCCTAAGAAGATAAATTCCTTCCATTCTAGTTGCAGAATAGAAGAAGAATTTCAGATCCCGGATTTGAACACCACCAGCAGTTTGTGATGTCCTACACTGTATGCTGGTACAGATGTGCTATTTTCTTCAGTAACTCATATACTGCTGGATGTGCTTTGAAAAACATTTTCATATTGTGGGAATAGAGGGACCTCATGCAGTGAAAGCACACAGCCAGAAATTTTATTTCTGAGTGTTTGGAACTGAGAGTCAACAGTTCTAGAACTGTGATCACATCAGTAAGAAATTACTCCCAAGTTCAGTCTGCAGAACAAACAGACATACGAAAAACTCCTGGGAAAGGGTGCAGGTGACATGAAAGTGTCTATATAAAATAAGACTTCATAGTAAGACTTCTCAGAAAGAGAAAATGTGCCAGAAAACAGTAGGTGTCAGTTATAGACGAGCCATATAGTGAACAATCACATAAAATCACTCATAAGCCAAAGGGCAGCTAATGGAAACAACTGTCACAGTAAACATACACAAATTGATTTAATATATGCATCTCTGTAGGCAGATGCATGCACACACTGAAGGACTATCACAAGAATACAGGATACCTTGTGGTTTTTCAATCCTGCTGCTACTGTTCAAGCTTTGGTGGGTTTTTTTTTGTTTTGTTTTTGCTTTTTTTTTTTTTTTTTTGGGGGGCCTTTTTTTTTCCCTATATTTTTGTTTGT
>VZRH01006788.1:655570-668192 GCA_013397555.1 Urocynchramus pylzowi
TTCTGTTCAAGCTTTGGTGGTTTTTTTTTTGGTTTTTTTTTTCTTTTTTTTTTTTTTTTTTTGAGGGGACCTTTGTTCTGACCTACATTCTTGTTAGGAGTTATTAGGGGAAGATTGTAACTGCTGCTTATACAAGAATAGCATTAGCTGTGAAAATCCATGAACGACAAAATCAGCTAGCTCTCTGCTTCTCTCTCAGTGTATAAAAGCATAGGTTATGCCTCATGAACAGGAAGCTTTTTTCACACTGAAAAAATACTAATTAGATGTAACAATGAAAGGTAAGAGAAGAAATACATTTTTGAACTAAATGCACTTGCTGACAGCTGTACTGTCTATCATATATAGTAGAAGCTGAAACACCAAGTAAAACCTGAGATGTAATTTACCTGTAGTTCTTGGAACAAAAATAGTAAAAGTTTGAGTAAAAAGACAGTCTAAGGCAGGTCTCATACAGGGAAAAAGTCTTAGCTGAAACTAAGACAAAAGCAAGGCAGACTGAAGGTAGTGAGGCCTAGCAATGAAGAAGACCTAGAGGGTAAGAAAATAAGACTTTACTGAGTCTTCAATGTATGTAAGTGAAAATATACCATAATAAACATATTAATGAGTCCTAAAAAGTTTTGAAAATATGCATTTTTATCTACATAAGAATGGGCAAGTTGAGAAGAACAAATGAACCAGGCAAAGGATAAGACATCCTAACAGGGTAAGCATCCAGATCATAAGTAAGAGTTGGGCAAATTTGCTTGGCAGTCTAAGATGGCCTCTCTTTTACTTCTTGTAAAACACTTGCAGCATAATAATCCCCATTTTAAGAGTGATGCTATATAAAAAATCTTTTCTGTCATTTACATAGAAATGCTGCAGTAGAAAAGTGCATGAGAAGCAAAACATCTTTAATGAAGGAAAGAGAAAGAAATATCCCTGATCTCAACCAGCTTGTGGCTATGGAACACTGCCTTGAAAAAAGAAAGGTGATTTCTAGAGAGGAACAGTCAGTTTTGACAGGGGAGCTACATGTTGGAAAGAGCAACAGACTTCATTGTTTTGGATTGAAGATCAGTGTCAAACTGCCAAGTTTACATGCAAACCAGCAGTTAACAATATAATCCAGAATCATCTCATAGATTCATTCAGGTTTAATTCAATGATCTAAACATAAAGGAAATAAATTGTAACATTTCAATTTAATTCTATTCTAAGGTAAAACACCTTTCTAGGTCTTTTTGAACTTTAAAAGTTTAAAGATAGTGAAAAGTTCATAGATGCTGAATATAACTTTAGTGACTATAATGGAAAAAAAATTAGTAAAGCTCACATTAGCCTTGGATTTTATATTAATCAAAGTCATATTGTGAAAGAACACAGACAAGGCAAAGCTATTATGTCAGCCCAACTTAGATACAGCCATGTCTACTCTTCTTTCTTCCTTAATGAATTACTTAACAGTTCTGTAAATATAAAGTTGCTTAGTTGGGATTTTTAATTTCATCACACATTAAAGTTTACCTTTGCTTACTACTGGATTTTTTTATATGAAGGAAAGAATCAGCTTTTTGCTTTCAAGTTTTTTTCCTGTGCACTTGGTGTTTTATCCCTGGAATCAGCTGCCAGTTGAGTAATTCTCACATTCTCTTTATGTGTAGCAGATGCTCTTGAAGTTTTTCATAGACATTTATGTATTATGGAGACACTGACATCATAACATTCTTGCTAAAGAACACAAAATTTAATTAAAATGCTCCCTCTTTATAAGCTACATAAAATATTTCTTTTTACAGCAAGGAATGTTTCAGTCTAGAAGCATGAAGTTATTTCACACAGTATTAACATCCTGCACTTTACAGTTCAAGTTAACTCTTACCTATTTTTTCTAATCACAGTACATAAATACCCAGCCATAAGCAGATGGCCATAGAGATCAGGTCAAAATGTATTTTTACATCATCTTAAAATACTGAGAATGAACTCTTAATAATCCAGAGCACTGTATTCTATCTGCAGGTTTATTATGTCAGTCAGTTAACAATAATCATATGGATGGTAGTTATCAAAACCAAAACTGAAAAAAGTACCTCAGTTTTATATTTGTCATAAGAGGAAATAAATTAAGCCAAGTAATCCCACATCTTAAATACATTTTGTTTTTCTCATCAGAATGTGACAGTAACATTCCTAAAATGTCCTTGGACAACCAGCCCCACACCCGAAGAAAATAAAGAGGAAAACAAAGAAAAAAAAAAAAAGAGCAACATTCAAAACCTTGTAATTCCTTTTTAAAGTAGTAATAATCTTGTTGTTTCTCTGATGGTCTAAAACATTGCAGAAAGTTTCAGATTATTGCAGAAAATATCCTTTATTGCTTTATTTGTTGTCCAAATAAAATTTAATTTTCAACTAGAGCATGGATTGCAGTTAAGCGAAAAATGTTTTATCATTTCCACATAATGATCTTGTACTTCTCAAAGGGAAAAAAGTATACCTTGAAAGATCCAAAGGTAAACGAAAACTGATTACTACTCAGAAAGTAATTATCAAAGCAGGAAGATATCCAAATGGGATTCCAGAGGAACCTGACCCGAGTCCAGTACTTTCGAAGGTATTCAGCAATGACTTGAATATGGAAAAAAAAAAAGCAAAGTGTCCTTAATGGAAAGCATGAAATGTGCAATTAACACAATCATGCTAGAGAATGGGATGAAAAAGAAAAATCATAAATATGTTGGTAAATGGAGAAATGATCTGATAAAGCAGCATTCAATTCTGTAATGACAAATTCTACAGTTCTGCAGGGGATAAAAAAGCTTCACAAGAACAAGACAGAGAGAACAAACAAACAAAAAAATCCCAAACTTCACGAGAAGAGTATCAAAGAAAGGAAAAAGCACCAGCAAACAGTTCTGCAGAGTATCTCGTGCTTGGTAGTTCTACTAGACTGCAAACTCTAGGCCCACTCATGGTATCATGCTATTTTCCAAAGAGGCTAACATCAAACTAGGTTACATAAACAGAGGCATGGCAAGCCCAAGGGGTACACTTGAAAGGGACCTTACAACACTGCATTTAAGATTCATCATCTTCTCTGCTCCTCAGAGGGAATATCCCAGGCAGGTGGGGCACCACATTTCCCCTTTAATTTGCAGAAGATTTAAGGCAGCCATTGAGCACGATTAGAAGCACAGGAAATGACAAAAAGAGAAACCCTAAAGGAACTGTGCTTTAGTCTATAGAAAGGATCCCCAAAGGGGGCCAAGTTACAGCTTTTTTAGAGGTGTTTTTCAAGCATAAATAGTTTGCTGTCCATATCCACTGTGATTAGGCCAAGAAGCAACCAATGTGAAATGGAGTCACACACAGGAAGAATTCATAAGAAAAGGCTAGTTAAGGACTGGAATGGGAAACCATGGAATTGTCAAGTTTGTTCTTGGCAATCACCTGTCATCAATGGCAGGCATATAATCAGTTCTGCCATATAACAATTGTAGGGATTAAATATTCTTGTTCCCCTTGAGCCTTTATCCAGGACTGTACAAATTCTTTTCCTATATGACAGATACAAGGACTGTGCTTTAGTAATAATGATTTTTAAAGATCTCTTTGGGAACTCTGACTTCTATTGTATTTTAATAAGAATTCAAAGTAAATGTGTTAATTCACTTTTTTCACTTTAATATGATGAGACCATATTAAAATATAGCAGTATGCTTTATTTTCATTGCAAAAAAAAACCAACTCATACCATTGTACAACAAAATAGAAGATAGTTTAAATAATGAAAGTATATGTCTATGTCTAACTGTAAAATAAAAATAGCAAAGATAGCAAAAATAGACATTAACAGAATGTTGATGAGGAAAAAAGATTACCAACTGTTTACCAACTTGCTAGATGCACTTTTGAAAACAAGAAGTATAAGGGCACAAATAGAAGTCTCTAAAGATTTAAGAAGTAAAACTTCAAGAATCACTCAAAACCAAACAGCATGTATTATAAGGAAAAATAAAACCATGCATTCCATATTTTTCAGTGCATCACAACTGTGGAGAAGAAATGTTACCATAGTAACAAGGTTATCAGTAACTATTATATATAGCTTCTTCCTTTTTTAACAGGGAGTTTTGAGATTAACCTTTTAAAAACCCCTTTGACACACAGTGTGAAAAACATGCTGCTCCAGAAATATGGTGTGGAGGGAAGTTCCACACTGTTCTGAGAGAGAGATTTTGTGGATGATAGACAACATCATCTGGTACAACTTAAGAAACTGCTATTCTAGGCATCTTCCTACCATTAAACCTGAATACCCTGCAATTAACCCATGTATCACAGCAGTAATACAACTGAACAATTGTGCCTAACACTGATGAAACAATCCTGGTGGAAGAATCTACTCAGGGAAACATAAGAAATAGCATATAAAACTGTTCCAATAAATAAAAAAGCATTCAGAAATAGAATTTGTCATCTTTATTAATATAGCTATATATTTAAAGGATGAGAAAAAAGACAGCCCTTGTAAGCCTTTAAGGAAAAACAATAGATTCATAACACTTTCTTGCAACGTCATCATAAAAATATTGTCACAGCACATACTTATGTGTACTAAATTGTCTAGACACTCCTATGTCCAGTGTTAAGTACTACTTTCAGAGTATGCATGAGTAAGAGTTTTTCACACTATATAGTTTTCTCAAATGACAAAATAAAGATTTTATTATGTGTTGTTTTTTTTTTAAATTCACAGTATTCGTATTGTATTTTTATTATGAAATTATTATATTTATTTTATCAGAAAAAGAAATAGTCCTAAGATAGTAGCTATTTTAATGATTGTTAATATAGGCAGTCTAACAATAATGGAAAAAATTAAAAAAAAAAACCTCAAATGACAGACAATCTTACATGCCAATTCAGGACCCACCTGCTATTAGTCATCCATAATTTCCCATTTATCTCTAGTGGTTTTGAGACATTCTCTAAATTTGCTTATACCCAATAGAAGAAAGAATTAAAAAGGATGAAGTATATTTAGCTGTTCATTTTGTATCACTGTTGACAGAAATTTTTCAATTATCTGTCTGTTGCAAACAGGCATGTTCCACAACTATGCAGGTAAATGTAATAGCAAAACAACAGATTATATATCAAATGAAGTTCACTTTGTGGCAAGTGTAAGAATACTCACACTTGTGGACTGAAGGTTACTGTTCTCACCATCACAACAACCAGGATGACAATGGTTAGAATCAGAGAAAGAAGAGATACCTGTAAAGGTAAAAACATGAGTTCAGTCAGTAAGCTGCTGAAAGGTGGTCCTTTGAGCAGCATAATGCATTTGTTAATTATTTACATGAAATTATGAATGGCACTTATTTTCAATGGTATACAGAACAATAAACCAAAAATCAACTGCTGTTATGATTTACCTTTCCCAATTTTGCTATGTCTCGATATAAAGATATAGGTAAGGTAAAGATGATGGTGGTAAGAAGAATTATGAAGTGACGGTCGGTAAGCACGTTATCCACCCCAACTAAAGCAAAAAAGAAAATAATTTATTTCTTTAAGAGACTAACTTGAGGGAAAGATTAGCTACATTTGAAAGGTTAGAAGTAACAAACTGTTGGTGATCAAGCTTTTATTCCCTTTACTCAGGCTAAGTAATACTGAAAACTAGGCATTAACTAACACTGAGAAAGCCATGCACAGCATGAGCACAAACACAAGAATTCTGCAAATTCAAACCAAATGCATAACATATGGGATATATTAAATCAAAATTGCAAAGTCTGGATTCCTACAAATAGATTGGTATTTAACATTTTTCATTATGTCTGGATCAATGCTGGGAGACTGCAGGTAAAAAATTCTACTACTTCTTTCTGCCATTTAGTCTTGAGAATTTTTTGATACTCTGGGTTGACATCAACTACTGTGCTGTTTAGGATAGCATTGTTCTCTAAGAAATGGCCTAAAATAAGTTAATTTTGAGGTTTCTTTGAGAGCACCTCCTTTCCTGCCATCAGTCGGCTTCCACTTGCAAAGCAGATTACCATGTGAAGGCAACAATGCTGTTATAATATTCCATGCAATCAGTGGGACTTGTTTGCATAACTGGTGGGTTTTTTCAAGCCAATGACAACTTAAAATAAAACATCTCCAAGTTTCAGTGAGGCCACCATAAATCATTGGCTTGAATGAATACTTGATGAAAAATTATGGCTGGAAAGTGACTGGTAATTGACATGGAGAACTCAGTGTTCTGTTCTCTTTTTCTCTGGGAGATTATAAAGCTTTCCCACCTCTTTCCAGGCAGGTATTCTACCAGATAGGTAATAAAATATGCCATGCTGGGGATTCCCCCTATTACAGAAGTCATATTATATATAAAGTATTAGATATTCACTGTCACTATCAATTTGATCAGGTATTCACAGAACAACACAGTATGACAATTAAAACTACATCCACACCTTTCAGGTTTCACATGCTGAAAATTACAGTTCTCCTGTGGAAATGAAACAGTTCATACAAATTCACATTTCCACTTCATTACATACATGTTTTCTCTCAGTTTAATTTCCCAGTGAAGAATTAACTTAGCTGCTTTTGTGCTAAAGTAGTTATCAAACACATATATAAATTGCTCCACTGATGCTGCTGTGAAAACTTAGAGCACAGGAAGGGAAACAAGGGGGAATGAGTTAAAAAGTATTACATTCATTATATTATTTGCAACTTATCCAGAATTATTCACTAGATGAAGTACAGTTTCACTATTTAAATTATTATTATTATTATAGGAAATATCTAAAAAAAAATTACAAAACCCAATAATCTTGTAAATACACAACTGTGGAAGACTCACTTCTATTTGCTTAGTATTTCACTGAAGCATCTGGTCTCTTCACTGACACTGAATCCACTGAGAGCCAAGGACTAGGATTCATAGTTTTTATTTGGGAAAGGCTTATTAAAGGAAAAAAAACAAACTCAAAAAACCCCACTCATAGACATATGCTTGAAGTTCTTAATTTGAACTAAACTTAAGAGTAATTTAGAAGCTATATTACAGGTAATTCAAAAATACTTATGCTACGCTTCTATCCAATCCATAACCCCCCACTCTTAAAATTTTTAAATCTTACCTCCAGGAATTCTCTGAAAAACTTTAGTTAAAGTGTCTCCTGTTATTATGTTGTAACTGATCATAGCTTAAAGAAAATAAGTTTTTGTTAGTACAAGTCGTATCCAAAATATCTGATTAACACTGAATATTGTGTACACTTCAGGATTACACGCCACTATCCCTCTAATATGAATTTTGGTTAGCAGTAAAAACTTGTAAGATTCAAACTTTTTAAAAGAAATTATTTAATACTTCCTTTTTTTTTTTTTTTTTTTTTAACAGGTACAACCTAAGCAATAATGCAGCCTGATAAGCAAGGCTATTGTGCTGAGTGGCCATATAAACTTACTTCAGAAGAGGATAAAAAAGGCTTTCTAAAACTGTTTCAAATAGCAATACTTTGTCAGTTTATTTTCAAATGCTTGTCTCTATTAAGTAAATTTCCTGTGTTAGTCTAATAATCAGTTCTGCAATTAAGTGCAAAGGACTTTCTAGCTCATGCAAAAAGCTAGCAGACTCTTTACACCAGAAAAAAGAAGGAGAAAATAGATTAAGATATCAGATATGGACTTCAATTCCTCCCTCTCATTAATAAGTGCTGTGGCCATAACACTCATATTTCATTCTTATCTACCTCTACACTAAGAGCGCGTAAGTTTGTGCACACACAAAATATATTTATACACACAAAATATATTTATACACTCTCATGGTCTTCAGCATTTAGACAGCATATATTTAGGTATTGGCCTTAACTATACATAAATATTCAGTGTTGTGAAATTGTAAGTCAGCAACTCTACTTATATAAATTAATGCAAACACATGCAAGAGCATAACCATAGCTCTATGGTAAGGACTGAGACCTTTACAATTCTTTTTCTGTATTATCAATGGAGTACTTGGTTTACAAAGGAGTATAATTAAATGTGTAACTCTGTTGCCTGCAGTAACAGTATCTTGCAACCCTTAAAAATCTCTGGTATCTGTAGCCAGACCCAAAATAGGAATTTTGATCTGTGACTCTGAGATCACCAAGTCCAGACTCTTGATATCTCACATCACCACATCCTGCAGCCCCACATGTAAAAATATCAAGACTATTTAAGATTTTGTTGAATTATGTTGCTACAGCAGGGAACAGATTCAGAACAGAACTTTATTTCAAACCTCTGGTCTAATAAATTTCTAATAAATTTTTGTTCATTTACTATTTCTTCTTCCAAGGGGTCTCGACTGCCCAATTTCCTAGTACTTCGTTAGGTATGAGGCTGAACTAAGGCCTGTGAAGAGCAATGACAGCACATAATATTCTAGCAAGACCTAAACAGTGGCTTCTTCAATTACAGTAACATTGCATCTCTGAAAATATACTAGTTCACTATACTCCTACATTCATAATTTCCTTTTCTTTCAGACACATCAACTTTGTGCTCTGCTACTCAATCTAGAACAGAATCTCATTTGCTATTTTTCTAGCTACTTTTGTCATTAATTTTCGTATGTGTGATCACAAATTTCTCTATTACATTTTAGTTCATTTCTACTATTCTGATCCTTCAATTCATTGAATTACTCCTCAGTCATTCTTCAGAACCCACAAAATAAATTTAATTTTTTTAAATAGCAAAGAAGCATATATAGTACATTCTTTATTTAGTTCTTAATATTCAATCAGTGAACCGATGAAGTAATGCAAAAAAGCTTATTACTTATAAAACTTAAACATTTATATTTAATGTGATCTTACCAATAAATGGATATAAAAACTGGAGAATTGAAAGGATTAGATAACCTACAAGACCATACGTTTTTCTGACCAGCTCCTGATAGGTTTTGGTACTGGACAGATTTCCTCCTTTGATCAGTAATATAATGGAATAATCTGTTAAAATATAAAATTACTGTTAAAGATGATATGAGCCAACTTGTGGTTGATTACTTTTCACCTTCTTTCACTCCTCTAACCAAAAGAAAAAAAGGCTGTAAGAAGAAAAGCAGTGGCACTAGGAAGAGCAGGGATGAGAAATCTCACAAAATCTCTCAATCCACGAAACCCAGGAGCTATAGGCTCATATAGGAAGAAAAATACTTAAAGTCATAGTACAAGCAAGGGTTGTCATTCTGAGGTCTATTTTTAAAAGTCATATACAACCCACTCAGGATTAATTAGTCCAGTCTTAACAGTGGACTCAAACAGGTGATTATGAGGGCACAAATAAAAACATTCTTTCAAATGTTTCCTCAACTAGGAAACTAAGGTTTCATGAAAATAAATGCAGTCAAAAAGCAGCTTCATATGTTGTACAGAGTAATTCTCTACTTTTAGTAATCTGCTGAGGAGATTAGTGAGGTAAGGAAAAAATTAGTCATTTTTATTGTCACAGATATACTTGTTTAAGGTATCATTAAGCTCAAGATAAGCTAAAATATTGCATGACTAATTTTATCTTTACAATAGAAACTGCCTTTAGAGTACCTGTGATTAAGGCAACCACAAACAAAAGCAGTACTCCTAGAGGAAAACCAGCTTCCTTCATCGAATATGGCAATCCTGCAAAGCAGAAAAGGAGAGATTCTACAAGACTCTTTCCAAATATTTATTTGTGAGAATCAAAATAAAGAAAAACTCAGATTTTAAAAAATGCTACTAATCTCCAAAATTGGATCAACATGCTTAATAACCTCAAAAAAGATAATTTTCAGTGGACAAAGTGTTGCTCAAGTATGAAGTTCAGTCAGCATCTGCCTGACCTCTCTGACCATTATGGCCAAGAGACTCCTGGGGTATTTATCACTAAGGTGTGGTCTCAACTGACACCTCACATTTTTGCAAAGTAAGCAAATAAATACAGAGAAAAATCTTTAAAAACAGCAGCAGAAAGTAAGGAGTCAGTGTTATTCTCCAAGCTGGATAGTCATGCATGAATAAACAAGACTGAATACAGGATAGTGAAGAAAAGCAGACTTACCTATAATGCCTGATCCTATGATTGAATTAATAATGTTAAATCCAGCTGATGCCAGATCACTGTTTCCTCCTTTATTCCTGGGCTTACTAAGGAGGGCTGTTTGGTCATCTGTTTCTACCTATTTCAGGAAGACAAGGAAAATATTATACATGAGAAAAATAGGTGAGAACAAGTATTTTTCACATAGTCTGCTAAAGATTTTTTAAAAATTGTCATAGACTCAGATTTGTAGAAGTATTTTGATAAATAAATCCCATTTTTTTCAGTGGGAAATCAAAGGGGTATTAAGCAACTAATTCCTGTATAAGTCTGACCCATAATCTTCTGTAATTCTCAGAAAAATAGTAAGTGGAAGGAGAGAAATATATATAAACTCAGGGCTAGGCTGCTAAACAAAGACATTCTTATTCATGTTTCAAAGGCAGAAATGTGAATCGAGTATTTTTGAAAATATTTTGGCTAATACAATTGGTCAGTAAAAAAAGTTCCTGAATCAGGGAAATGAAATTAATTTCCAGACTTACTAGTAAAGCATGCCAATATCTTAACATACTCTAATCCAAGGTTTTATCCAATATTTTAAATATTTCTGTGCCGTTCAATGGTTTAGTTAATTATGAACAGTTAATGACACTATAAACAGCTGGTCCCAGAAAGTTTCTGTGGGAAAGAACCAGAGTTTAGAGAACAATATGTAGCCAGTAGCTTCAAAAATTAACATTTGTATCTTCACAAAAAAACTTTCTAATAAACATATGGTAATTGTCTGCTTAGATCACCACTGTGCTGCCAGAGAACATTTTAGAATTACTCATTAGAAAGACCGTATTTTACCTGAAGTTGTGAAGTTCAAGAGAGGAACAAGCATTTAATGAATAAAATGCTTGCCTGTGTTCTGTCTTCTAGGTATGAAGGTAAAACCACTATTTCATGGATGCAGAAGCCTATTTAACATATATAGCAGGTAGTACAAACTCAAATGCTTGCCACTAATATTCCTGGGAAAAAAATTAAATTACTGGAAAATCTAAGTCATCTGTAGATAGACACAAACTGACAAGCGTAAGATTGCCTGCCTCTAGTAGGGTTACACATTTATGGGGAACCTTTAATCCTTAAGCAGTAGTAACATAACACTGTCTCAGATCAAAGGCCAGTATAGCATGGTATCCCATTTCTGAGTGATGACCATGAAAGGTGCCTAGGGAGAAGCGTAAGAACACAGGAGATAGCTAGTTAGCAAATAACTCTCCTCTCCCAGCTTTCCTCAGTTTGTGTATTTTGGACTTCCCAAAATGGTTATGTTCTTGGTGCATCACACCTCTAAATGGACAGCTGCTTGATTTTTCCCTTTTTAAAAACTGTGCATAAGTTTTAGCATCTACAATATCATGCGTCAGTGAATGCCACGTTTTAATTATGCATCCTAGGAAGAGACAGGTATTTTAATTTGTCCTGAATCTACCATTCAGCATTTTCACTTGGTGTCCCCAAGTCTTTTGTTTCATCACAGGGAAACTAATCACTATTTCCTATCTTCTTCATATCACATAGTTTCATAAGTAACATTCTCCCTCAGTTGTTTCTTATCCAGACTTGTGCTACGTTTTTATTTCACTACTGATTTCAGCAACAGAAACACCACTGTCATTCTCTCCTGAAATTCTAATGTTCTCTGCTAACAGCACAGTACCGGTGAAATTGCACTGAATAGAACAGTTCAGTTCCCCCTCTTCAGTTGTTACAAGAAATTTACAAAATGTGCATTGCTAAGCCCTGTTCCGTTTCCCCAGCTGGAAGGGACATATTTCAATGGGCAAAAAGAAAGGGCAACAAAAAGTTGTGACACAGGTGAAACGGCTCCTGTGCGAAGAGCAGCGCTCCCGAGGGTGTCCCTGGCCCGCAGATAGGGAGGGATGCCAGCTGGGAGCCCGGCCAGAGAGCTGTACAACGCGAGAGGCTGCGGGAGACATGAACGCGGGGCGTCTGCCTCTCGCAGGGTCCTCTCCTGGGGCCCCCTGCGAGCCATGGGCACGCCAAGGCCACCCGCTATGGCAGCGACAGCAGCGGGCACGGCAGAGATGACGGGGCACGGCTGGAGATGGGGCGCTCACGCTTGGTGCTCACGCGACACCGAATTTCAGCCGTGCCGCCCTTTCCCTGCCTCACAAAGGTGAGGCCCCGAGAGCGCATTTCTCCCCCTGCGTGGTACCTAGGACTCTTTCTTCCTCCTACGAATTCGGGGGCAACTGAGCAGAGATGAAAAGGCCATCGCTGCCGCCCGCTCGACCGCGGAGCGGGGACGTTCCAGCGGCCGGTCGTCCTGAGCCGCCGCAACCGGCCGCGGTGCCCCTCACACCCATCCCCGCCCCACGAGCGGCGGAGCGCAGAGAGAAGTGCGGCGGGTGCCGCCGGGCTCTCTGAACCGCGCACAGTCCCACACCTCGCCTGCCCCCAGTGTCCGCCCGGTACCTGGCGAGCGGCGGCCGGCGGCGGCTCCGCGGCCGGCGGCGGCTCC
>VZRH01006788.1:673784-725993 GCA_013397555.1 Urocynchramus pylzowi
CGCACGGGCAGCTGCGGAGACATGCAAAGAACAGCCTCTGGGCCCATCGTGGGCGCTTTGCCGCGCTCAAAATGATCTGTCAGGGATGGAAAATAAAGATAAAGATCGAGTGATAGAGTGTCGTGTTATAAAAACATGACGAAACTTATGTAGAGGAATTAAGATTATTGTGTCAGAGATAAGTCAAACTCCTGTCTTTTGTTCAGGACCATCTTTGTAAGCTGGCATTCCTTACAATTGCCTGTCCAGTTATGAGTCTTGACCGCTTTCAAACTCATGTTTCTCTCTATTTCTATGCAGAGTGGTAAGATAAGATGTTGTAAATCTGATAAAGGAAGTTGGTGTTTGAATGATGCTATGTAAGTATTTAACTTATTTGTGGTGTAAAATGTTACAAGCAGTAAACTGATTATAGCTTATTTATTATGTTCCAAGGGCCAGAATATTTTTGCTATCCTTTTGGAAACTATGAACTCCCCATACATTTTCACTTGTTCATTATTTAAAACTATGATTTATAGAGACAATTTAATGGTGAAATCTTGGACAATGAGCAGTCATTGGTGAAACTCCTAAATGCTCTGTGGTGTTGTATGAATCTAGCAGAAGAGCTAGCCAATTCTGTGTACCTGTAGGATGGAATGGATTACTTTGCTATGCTTCTTGTGTGTTTTTGTTATTTGTAGATGTGGCACTCTTGTTTGTATGTATCATGTAGTTGGTTCTGCAGTAATGCAGGTTTGGAATCCATTAGTAAGTGAAAGACTGATTTATTTTGAGTAGGAGTAGAAGAACAGGTAGTTTTTCTTCTGCCAAAAGGACTAGCCAGGGGAAGGAAGAAAGAGAGAGAAAACTAGAAAGGACTGTGGGAAGGGATAATTTTTAAATGGTTGGGCAAAAATAAGTAGGCAATCAGGCTTATCAAGTATTATTTTGCTAATGACTTCCCTGCCATTTAGCTTCTCTTTTGACTGCATTTTCAACCTCTTCCATTTTTTCTTTCAGAAGCATTTTCTGATTTGCCAGTCCTAATGTTTTATCTTAGTTAGGTGATTAAGTGCTTCCCAATCACTATTCACTTCATAATCATATTTGATTGCTAATTTTAATCCTAAATTAAAACATTACATTGTGAAATGCAGCCAACAAGTATCTGGCAAGAGCTGTTGATTTTATTTTAGAGGTTGAAGAGCTACATGCAAATATAGTTTCCATTGAAGTTCAGTAAAACAGTAGATCTCCTTTTAAGCATCTACTTGATATAAACCAAGAGATTTGGTAAACATATAGAGAGCAGTGTTTGGTTCAACATACTCCTACTGGTATGTAGGGGCTCCATATACCATGCAGAGATTTTCCATTAGCAGTAGCATGTGGATGTACCTTACAAATCTCTCCTCTTTGTCAAAGCATGTATGACAGATGGTTACAGTGACACCTTAGTTCTGTCTCCTGCTTCAAAATAGACTTGCTGTCAATTAATTCAGACTAGAAGTGAATTAAATTTGGTTATCTACTTTTTATTGGTTACTTAAAACATATTATTATTAGCTTTTCCAACTTGTTTGTTAACATTTGGCAGAATAAATCATGACCCATAACTGAGCTTCTATCTATTAATATTGTGTGATGAATTAGATCAAATAAAAAAGTTGTGTTCAACACTCCATTTAATTAACATCACGGAACAACAGTAAAAATATATAGCAATATTTTCCAAAACTGGCAAGAATTAGTAATGAAATAGATTGTATTTTCAGAAAGGTATTCCTGATTTCAGCATATTCTTCTCTTATGATGTTGCACATGCAGTTCACTATCTGTGCATGAGTTTCCTACTGCTAAAATGAGGGCACCGATATTTTCCATGTCATGGAACTACTCTGAAGAAAAATCCATTAATATTTTATCTCAGCTATTAATGTGGTATGTGCTATAGAAAATGCTTCAAGTAAACAACAACCAACCACCCCCTACCACCCTACAATCTACTACCTTTATTTGAATTTGGAAAAAAAAGGAAAAATAAGTATTTTCAGTAAGAAGTTAAAGGATAAAATCCCTTTGAGCACTGAGCTGAATTTTTTCCACTTTTGATCTGTTTGGAGAATGACTTATGTAGGAAGAAATCTGAGAGAAGTTAGAAGTTGCTAATGTGGAGCCTGCATGAAGTTGCTAAAAAGGAAAGCTATGTAGGAAGAGCCTATAATTTTCATTCCTATCTTTGGACTTGGATTAATGCCCGGAGTAGTGACAAATAGAGCGTCACTGGGGAAAGACTGAGAATAATCTCCATGGGCAATAGCAACTAACTAAAGGAATGGATAACTGGGATTATAACAACAAAGTATTTGCTAATAAAAACAATCCCTTTCTATTTTCAGTAAAGATAACTGACAAGAGGGACTTCTGTAGCATTTTCAATGGGAGGAAGAAAGGGAAAGATTGATAACTGTTTGTGTGTGCAACTGTGTGAATATATGCATGATATATATACACATGTCTAGGTTCAACAGATAAGTTCAGCTGGAGGTAATACAAAATATCCTCCACCTCTCAAGGCCAAAAATGTAGGTTTTTAGGAGAGTTACTGAAGAGGTATTGTTTTGAAGAGCTTGGCATAGCAAGTGCTTATATACCTGAGAATAATACGATTTTCATAGATGTAGGGGTGGCATGTAATATGGTAGTGGCATTTATTTAATTTGTGCTCTCTTTAATTTAATCTTCTTTGTTTTAAAAAAAGTATAGACAGACATACTCTAGTTTAAGTGTTAAGTAGTTCCCCACACATGTTAGTCCCATTTTGCTATTAATGGTATCCCTTCAGAACCCTGACTTTACCCTGTGCTTCTCAAGAAACACTACCTCACCTGCTGCCCTATTTCTGCCTTCCTTCAGAAGACCTAGGCCTACAGAAAACCACTGTAGTTATTCCTTACTGTGCATATGGAGTAAAATGAAAGAATATATAGTAAATAATTAAAATAAAAGATAGTAAATATAAAACTTTAAAATAAACATCTATATTTACAGGAGCAATTATGTGATCAACTATTTTAGACAATTTAAAATATCTGCCTTGCTTCTACATTTAAGGAGGCAGAATTATTTAAGGCAAACCCATATATATGTATGTTTATATATGTACTTGTGCATATTTTTATAGTAGAACCAAGGGTTAATAGCTGGTAGAGAAATCTACTTTTGGGCTGAAAAGCTGCAGTCACTCAAACTAGTGACATTGCTGGGGAGGTAAAGACATGCTGTACGTATGAACTGGTATGAAATACCCTCTTGAAGCCTGCTGTTGACACCCGTTCTTTAACAACAACAAGAGTCTGTTTGCAAGCAGAAATAGGAACATGTGATGATGTGACTGAGTAAAATACAGTTCTCCATATTATGTGCAGTTGCTAAGGATATAAACCTATCAGTGATATCTCATTTTAGGAGTTCAGAGAATGAATAATAGCTCTGTGACTAACTATTAGTGATATGGATTGAAAAAGAAGAACTGTTGGGTAACAGAAGGTAGAATCATTTTACTATATGCAGTAATGAACATTACCTTGCACAAACAGTACAGCCTTGAAGTAGGGTGGGTGGAGGTGCAGCTGGGTGGGAGGCAGAAAAGGATTGAGAGAATATGATTTATGGGTGAGAAATTTTTACATTAGAAATTTAACACTAGAGATGCTGCAGACTGAGCTGTGAGCTTCCTGATGCTCCCTGCTTTCCATTTTGTATTAATGACAATTATTTCCACAGCAACCATTAGTGACATTGCAGAAAGGACTGCAGCTAGAGTTTTTCTATTGTTACACACAGTTGTGGATTACAGGTATTTTATTGCTTTTTAAGATGATCCCCTATCAATCCCTTTCCTCTTTTCCTCAATACATGTTTTTTACTAATATAATATATGCAAATAAGCATTACAATTGCATAATCAAAAATTAGCTAAACAATTTTGCCCAAGGTTTCTAAATGGTGATTTTGTAGCATAGCGTTATGGTGATTTTGTAGATAGCACATTATTCAAATGTTTTAAAAAATATTTTAAGGTTCCTGGTGCTGCCTTAAAAGCATAAGTACAACTACTTATATAATTGGAAACATCTGCAGGATTGAGGTGATGGCAAGATTGGGGTGATGACAGTAAGTTGCTGGTGCAGTTAGAATCTTAGAATCCTTAAGGTTGGAAAAGACACCCAAGATTATTGAGTCCAACCTTTCACCAACCGCCACCATGTCAACAACTCACTAAATTTGGTCCAGAAGTGCACCAATGTGGTCACAGTCATTATAGGTAGGATAAGCATAGGTCTGATAAAGCCAAGAAACACACATTGTTATGAAGGAATTGAGTATCTCAGTTCCTGTTACAGCCAAGAGATAGAATTGCATGAGGAGTTATAGTAGGGTCTTTCCACTTAAAATAAGTGTTTTTTATTATTCTATGAATAATTATTGTTGAACCATACTGTGATAGTAACAACTTGTCTGACTACTTTCTCTTCAGTCAGTTTTATTTGCAAAATAAATATTTAGTAGTCCTGATCTACAGAGCCAGTTCAGAAAAGAACCTTTGTGTTAATCATTTTTTTCTTGCTGAATCCTCTAGCAGCAGAAAATTAGGTCCAAGGAATTCTCTCCCATGCTGGTAACTGCCATGTCACTCCTTTCCTCTGGTGCATCTCTGTATAGAAGAGACTGCACGCTACTGAAACCAGTAGTGAGCTATTGCATTACCACGCCAGCACACGAGAGTGCAGTGTAGGGGCTGCACAGCCAAGGATGTCGCAGCCAAGAACACAACGTAACTGATATAGTGAGTCTAATTTTAGGTGCAGGAGTCTCAACAATTCCTTTACAAGTAACAAGAAAGACTTAAAACTATCTCAGTAGATATTATAAATGGTGGTGTTATTTTTTTATCAGTCTTGAATTTGCATTTTATGTATGTTTTGTGTATAATTTGTTTAGAGTTAATTCATTTTTTATTCTCATATTGTAAGATAATTCAGTCACAATTTCCATATTTATTTGGCAGCTATCTGTGTGTTTTAATAAATTTAACTGCTTTACATATTTTTAATTGTTGTTTAACAATGTAAGCAAATATTTATTTCACTGAAGATTAACACAGTTTACAAAGCAAATATCTAGTATGACACATTTTAAAAGCATTTTCTCGTGGGATTTCTTTTAAATAGCTGTTTCTGAAAATTTTGTTTCCTTTAAACTAACAGCAGCTTTTGTACATGCAGCATTATGAGGTGTTAAGACATTTAGTTGAGTCCTGCAACACACAGGTTGCAGTACCTACATAGACATAAATACTCTGAGTGAGCACAGAATGACACCCTGCCAGACACATGTGTAAAATACCTGCTACAGTACTTGTCAAATCACTTATAAATAGCAAGGGATCAATTTATATAACATGTATCTAGTTATTGGTTAGCCTTGTCTCCAGAAGTATAGCTCACCTTTTACCCTGCTAATTGCATATGCATACATTGGATTTAACTAAATGAAATTCTCTATGCCTTGGGGAAGGACCTTTTCAGTAATACATCCTTGACAGCAGAACTCTGCTTAGTATTGTAGAAGTTGACCTGGTCCTTCCTGAGCTGCCTGAAAGCACTTAAGGCATGGGGGATTAAAAAAATACATAGGATATTTCTTGAGTTGTTACTTAATTTCTCCCTTTACATCATCAATCTAAATGGACCAGGGAGTAGGGTTTTTCTTTCTTTTATTTTTTTTTATTTAATTGCACTTAGCTTTAGCTCTATTTGGTCTAAAGGTCACTAAAGGGAGTAAAACTTGAGTGACACAGACCTTTATGGTGTTGGAGCACCTAAACATATGTGCAGAAAATCCTGACACCAGAAATGTGACATCACTAACTTCAGCAATTTCTGTGGATAATGCTCTTAAAAATACATATGTAATTAAAATTAAGAAATTAATTAAAAAGTGGGATTGTGAATAGTAAGACTCTTTGGTCTTATAGAAAGGGTCCATAGCCTGTAGAGTCAGAATTTGGGAATGTTCCCTACATGCTTTATTAGCAGTTCAAAGCAGAAAAAAGTGGTTCATGACAGAATTTCATTTGCTTTCAGGAGTCTTGAAATTTTGGCTTCTTGTTGCAGTACTAGTATCAGAAAGAAAATCCAGCATAACCTCCTTAAGTAATACAAGGTCAGTAATGGTAAAACCAGTTGTGGTGTTTTAGATTTATATTTGAGATATTTGCTTTTAAGCACTTATACTCGGCTTCCAGATTTCTGTGTGTTTGTGGAGACCTAGTTCTGTCAAAAGGGAAATGGTGATAAAATATGCATAGTATTGTTAATAGTACAAAGATAACCCAGTACAAAAACCTCTTTAGAAATTTGTGCCACAGACTGAGGACACAGGAACTTAAAACTGTCTTTAGATGGTTCCTATTTTAAATGTGTGCTCTAAGTAGGATAAGATTTTTCTAGTAGATTAATTTTTTTGTCTAAAATTTGATTTTTATTGTTACATATATTAAAAATGCTTCTGTTTCTTTTGCTAGGCTTTTTCTGTTCAGTTATAAGTATGAATAAAGCGTCAGTTTTCTGCTATAGTAGATAGAAATTTTCTGCACTTGTAGTCTACTGCCAGTGGTGCAGCTACTGGCAGTAGATAATGTTTTAAGCATTTGCCTCAGTGAGCACATTTTACAGGCACTTTGAGCTATCCTACCATACATTCCAAGGAAACATTGTGTCTCTTTTGACCACAAATTGAATTTACTTGCAGGTCTCCATTTTATAAAATATGAAAAGATTTCTGCCAAATTCAGTTTTGTGTTTTAAAGTCTCTCTTCCTAAGACAAACTGAAAGGCATTTTGAATCAGGAAAACCCTTGCTTTTCTGTAAAAAAAGAGAGGTTCCGTATGGGATATGAATGCTGGTGGGTGCAAGGATTGACCTGTAGAATTGTTTTTAAGTTTTCAAAACAACATAAAATTCAAACCCAGAAGTTGGTAGGAATTAAAAATTATTTTGATTTTGCAAGATAAATTTGTCTATTCCCCTCCTAGCCCATTTTTTAAATTATATTATTCAAATCAACTCTCCTCTACTGTTCCTTTAGGTGGTGTGTCATGAATTGTAAAGTTCTGTCAGATCCAGTGCTGAGTGCCATTTTTCACCTTCTCCCATTAAAACTGACCAGAAACAAATATATTGAGAAAGGAGCTTAAGGATATCGGAAAGTTAATTTTGTTTTAATTTTGGAGGCTATCATTAATTGGTTCTTTTTTTACAGGCACTTTTTTAGCTATGTGGAAGCAGCAGTTACCAGGTCTAAGAAACTGCAAAAATGGGAATGGTAGCCTAGAGAAGAGGGAGTGGGCACATTGGAATTTTTTTCAGTTTCTGGAGTATATTAAAATAGGCATATTAAAGGCATAGTATATGAAAAAGGGCTGGTTTGTGTAGGATGTTGCAGAATGTTTTGGGTTTTTAACTATCCTTGTAAGACAAACCTCTATGCAAAATGCTGTATGTTTTTTGTCCCTGATGGTTTATTCTCTGGAAAAAAAAAAAGCCCAGTGTATTGTCACAAATTAGTGAGATTTCAGTGAACAATGAATGAACAAATAGCTTTTCATGTTTTTGAGTGCCCCGCAATGTCTGGTCTAGTGGTGTCAGAAGTTTATGGGTCCACTGGTTTTTTTTCTCAGAGCACTAGTGGTATTTTTAAATTCTACCAATCCTGTGTCTAGGTCTGTCCTTTCTCTCTGTTTCCTGTGGGGGTTTTGAAGTTCCATTCCTAGGAAGATTTATTTGTGTAATCCTATATATAATTAAGATTTTTGTGGTTTTACAGTTGAGTAATGTCAAGCTTAACTTGCTTAAAGTTTATGTATCTGGAAAGCAGCACAAAAATTTTTATATATTTTTTTTTATAGGTAGAGAAACTTTTAGATCAGACTCTTACACTCCTGAAGCTGTTTAAGTCACTTGTTTGTTGTAAAAAGGTGCATATCCTTTTGCAAGTTCCAAATTTAAAATTCTTCAGCTTGTAGAATTAAAACGGCTTCTCATTTAAGTTAAAAAACGGGTGTGATCTAATTTTTTTTTATGAATCAAGATCTGTCCATAGGTGTTTTTGCAGTACCTTCTGAAATCTCTGGAAAACCTTTTGTGCTCCTTGATAAATAACATCTGCATGTGAAATTCATATGCATCAGGACTTGATACTTTTTTGTCAAACTGAGTTTTGCAATGTATATTTTTAACACGAGTGCTTAACTTTTATACTCTAAAAATGAAACTACTTGTAAAGTGGACTCCACATGTTGTTTCCATTCTGTAGCAGAGAGTAGGTGTTCACCTGCTCTGTTCCTGGCTCTAATGTAAAGAGAATAGGGAGAGAACAAAGGGATCATGTCAGCAATCTGTCAGCTAACCCAGCAAACAGAGATGGAAATGTCAGCAGCTTATCTGTCAGGAGGGATGAATCACTTGTGTCCCTGTCTGGGGAGAATCAGGATGGAGTGAGCTGATTTGCCTGACCATGTGCCCAGAGGTGCTGCCCTGGAAGGGAAACTGGCTGTTGGCTAACAGCCACCGGGTTAGCCTGTAATCTTTTCTCAGATGGTACCACTAGCAAATGAATTGTCTAGGAGAAGGAGAGGATGGTAGAATGATAAAATCCAAACATAAGTTACACCTAGGCAGAATTCTTCAACAATGAGATAAATATGATTTAAAGAAATATTTGTTAATACATAAAGCTGTTCTACTGGTGAAAAAAATAATGGAGTCAAAAAATTTGAATTACAAAGCATGTAATCCCATGTGCATGATAATGCCATTGAATCCAAAGAGATGTTTTTATGTATGGGGTTTTTTAAAAATTCTAATTCTTGCTATTTTTTGTTTCTTGAAGGGATTTTGATTGTTACTTTATTCTTTTAGGATTCTAGTAGTAATTCTAATAACCCCCCCTTGTGAGAGTAAAATAAGTTGTGTAAATCATGGTATATAGAGTGATTTCACAGGGCTGTAGCTCTTATGCAGATATTCTGACACTGGGCATTAGACTTTACATCTATTACAAGATTATGATATTGGAGAGAATAGTATGCCAGCCATATTATCTCACTACATTTTAAGAATGTAAAAAGAGTATCTTCTGCACGTAATGGGTAGATGATAATAGCATTGCTTTAGTATTCAGTTGGATAGTTGGTATGTGAAGCACAGTTTTCATTTGTCATTATTTAAGGTCTAAAACTGTTCCTTGAATTTTTTTTTTTTTTGGTCTTTTTGTCTTATAACTTCAACTTTTTCAACTTCTCTTTTCTTCTTGTGTGGGTATGTCAGAATGTGATGGAGGACCATGCTCCAGGCTATAATAAATAGATCTGTGTAACTGTTGGCCAAAACCAGCCACGTATAATCTGCATGGAAATGCTCCATTGTATTAGAAGCATCTCATTTATATTTACCTTTGGATACCTGTATTTGTATATATTACTGATTTTTGCTTTCTGTATCTCAGAATGTCATATAAGCTTATTAGAAGACTCTGCAAGGCATTTGATGTCAACAAAGGTACTTTGATCAAATAAACCTGTATTCAGAAAAAAGTGATGTTTGGCAAGACTTAGTTCTCCTGAATTTAAGATAAATATAAGGAGCAGAAAGTACACAAATGTGTAGTAAGGAAATAATAATATTTCTGTACTAATGGCAACCTATTCTTCTACATTCCTTTAATGCACAAAGATCAGATATTTAGGTAATCAGATCAAGCATTTGTATTTTTGAATAATATTTGCATTTTAAATGTATGTTCACAGAGAATGGCAATACATACTTAATTTTAAAAGTGGGTTAGTGTCCTCTGACTACTCTATTTCCCATCCTTCATCTTTACTATTTATTCCTTTTAAGAATATTATAGTCTGTGGAAGCAGAAATCTTGTGCTTATAGTATCAAATGCTTGTCTGTAGAATGCTACATTTTGTCATGAAAATAATTTATATGCCTTACATGGAACAAATAAACTTTTTTTGGGGAAAGCCTAGAGCACTTCTTTATGTAGATGTTACATATATTTGTGTAACACATACATTTGGACGCTGAACACAGATAGAAGTAAGGAAAATAAGTAACAGTCTCAGCCAAAAGTCTGAAGTCCTGCAGAGGAGCTGGTAACTGGATACAGTCCTGTTCACTTCAGCATTTGTGCTTTAACTAGAAATCTATCATTTGAAGCAGTGACAGGGATGAAGCTAAATTTACTCAATATAGTTTTTTAGTATAGCATATATATATATATAGTTTTTAGTATAGCATATAAAGATTTTTCACCTTTGTCTTCCAGAACATTTTTCAGGACATGAAGTATAAATTACTTGGCTTCTTTAGCTTCCTTTTAAAATGAGTGTTGTAATGCCCTTTGGTACTTTGGCAGTTTTTCTTGTGTTTTCCTGTATTTGGTTTACAAGCTCTTTGGAACAGAAATTATTTTGATCTGTATAACCTTTCTGCTTGTAATAAGCATCATGTTCAATAACTAACAGCAAATACATCCTAGTTAAATAGCAAAAGATGCAAATACAATGAAAAAAATTGCCATCTGAGGAAAACAGTAATGAGTTTGTCTCTGTAAATACTGATATTTGAAAGACACCTTTTATGTGGAGTGTTTGTCTGATGCAATATGAGTGTCTGGATTTTTAATGAATTCCATACAATAATACCCAGATTGCTTAGTTCATTGACTCACATCGTATCTCTTGCTTGAAGAATGTCCTGTGAAATTACACTTTCTGTACATGGTTTATAATTTGAAAGGAATTGCCCAACCTAATCTCCTGAATTGTTTACCCCTACTGTTCTTTTCTATTTTTGCCTATGTTTTAGTATCTCTCTGTGGTTTGTTTTGGTCTAAAAAATATGAATACTAATTATCTGCTGTTATTTTCAGTTCCGATGTGGCTTTGTATTAAATATTAGTTAATGTGTAACTGGGCTTTTTTCACAGAAATTCAAGGAAAATAAGAGTTTGTTCTTTCACACTTGTTTAAATTTTAATTGCCTTTCAAGTAACAAACAAGCTTCAAGCTAAGACTTGCAGATGTTGAAAACTAGGTCATCTTGTTTATGCACAAACTCTGCTTGCTGTACTACAGAGTTATGGTCTATAAAAACACATTACAAGGATTTTACTAGGATTAGGCAAGTCAATAAGAATTTTAGAGTATCCTTATTGCAAGTTGCCATGAAAAAAACATTATTTTTTATTAGTTATTGGCCTACTGTAATTCTCTTTTTTGCGTAATTGGTTTTACTTTATTCATCCAGAATATGATAGTTAATTTTTAAGGAGACTCTTCACTAAAAATGTAAGCCATGGAATCAAAGACTGGTATTTAACCAGAATTGATCCAATGGTTTCCATAATTTGAAATCATTTGTGGGGCACCTTTACACAGGTCACCACAAAGAGAACAGGGTCATGCAAAACCACATAATCATACGTGGCCATTACACAGCCATCTTTTTAGCCATGAAATTAATTTGTAATGTGGTGATTTAAAGGTCCTTCCTTCTGTCACCTCATGTTAGTCAGACCATATGGGGCCAGCCATTCAGTTTGCTAAAGTGGTGCATAAACAGGCCAACAGTTTTGCTCTTCACTGCAAAATCTTATATTTGACCATTAACCAGAAGTAGAGGATAAGTGGTAAAATGGTGACATCACAACTACACATGAAAAAGATCTTTAGTTTCACAGCAGCAGTTTGTATGTAGTTTATGATTGCTTCTAGATTTAAGCTGTCACTTACTGAGAGTAAAAATTTCAGGATCACTTATGGTAAACTTAGAGTAAACACAAATACATGGTGAGATTTTTGAAAATTTTGTTCTTCCTTATCTGTTCTGCCTGGTCACAGCCAGAATCATCAGTGAATTGCTTCTAGTGAGTTGAAGTGCAGCCTGGTTTCCTAATGAAGACCTACATGCAGTTGGGTTTTGTTTTCCTTCTGGGAAACTCTTACCATTTTATGGCAGTAATATTAAGGATCTTAAGAAAATTTTATTGGATTTCAGAGCTTTTTATGTCATCTTGGTAAATAGTACAAGATTAGGGCTTAATTTGCCCCTACTATTATCCAACCTTGTTCAGAATAAATAACACAAAGCTATATGAGAACTGAGAGAAAATTGTTAATGTTTTATTGGTCTTAACTCTTCTGTATTATTTATCTCAGATTCTGTAAATGAGCAGAGTGCTCATGCTACTATCCATATTAATACGAATTCAAGAGCCTCAGTGTTTGTCTCCAAGACTTACCTTCCTTTTGTAATTTTTGTATTTTGTATTTGTCATTTTTATTACTCAGAAATAGGATAAGAATAGTTAACCTGTAATCTTACTGCAGTGCTTGGTAGGTTGAGTATATTGTCCACATGAAAGGCTCTCTCTGTTTCCCTGCTTCCTCCTGTTCTGCTTGATATCTTCCTGTCTGCTTCTGCTTTACAGACATAAATGTATGTAAATAGATGATCTTGTGCTATTTGTGTTTATTTTTTATTCCTTCACTTTCTGATAGTGTGTGGGTGTACTCAAAACAGTAGAATTTTAAACTCAGTGGGGTCATAGAAGAGAAAGGGAGAAAGTTGACTTTGTTATTTAGAACATTGCTCCCTTAGAAAATATATTTTATTATTTGAGATGCAATTTACAAAAACAACTAGGCTAGGTTGATAGAGTTCTATTTTTCACCAGCTGACTGGATTTTTAACAAAACCTTCTCTTCATCACAAATATCTATCTCCTTTAAAGCTAAGTAACTGAAAACTGGAAAGGATCCTGTTTTCATCTGAAATTTGCAGTGTTTCAATGTGAATAACACTGTAGTTAGTAAGTAATTATCAGGTTTGATGTCACTGCTATAACTTTTCTTTGTACACTGGATTCTTTGACTTCACTACATGGTCTGCTCTCCCTTCTTTCCCCCACTTCATCATGAGGAAAGAAATAATATTTCCTAGTTATTTTATTCATCACTCTTTTACAGATCAAGACATATTATGAAGAAAAGCTTGAGGCACATTTAAGAGCACATTTAATAACAGTCTGTTTAAGGATTAAAGCAGAATTTAACCCTTGCTAGCATTTTATTGAAGTCTAAGCTGTGATTGTTTTTATTCCTTTGAGCACAGATCTCAGTGACATCATTTAAGTAGTTATGCAATGCAGTCTGTACTAATGCCATAAAGTGATTGTATAGAATCTCTTCATCTCATCTCTTTCAGAATTATTAAAACAACTATACTGACATATGGGCTCCTATGTTTTGTCAGATGCTAGATTGGAATTGCTGGTACAGGTGATATGTTTTCTTGGAACAATTATTACAGTTTGAAAAGTAAAGTTTGGTCACAGAAGCCCCTTTTATGGATCTGAAGGAGAACAACAAAATTAAATATCATTGAGAATAATTGATCTCAGATCATATGAGAAAGGAAATAGTGATAACTATGGAGAGCAGCACAGAGAGAGGATATAAACAGGGAATAGAGGTGCCAATATTATAATTTACTTAGGGAGAGTAATAGGTAAACTGTAGCCTGTGGAACAAGAACATGTTTCAGCCAGCACTAGTAGAAAAATCACAAATAACTTAGCTTGATCTTCAAATTCTGTTTCTGGAATTTGAATTTGGTATGGAATGGAAATAAACCAAGCCACCCAATTTAGTGAATGATTTACTTAAATTTGCCCAGTTTATAATCCAAGCAAATGTAATTTGCATGAGCAGCACTAAAGCAACACTATTATTTTAGTGCAATTTTAAAGACATTTTCTTCAGAGAAGGCTTATAGTTGTTTAAATTCCTCTGAAACTACTTTTCGTGAATTGTATATTAATGTATTGCAAAGAAAATACAAGACTGTTGAATAAGCTGGGATATTTTGTTTGCTGGGAGGTTTTGTTTCAGGTGTTTTTTTCCTCTTTACTGTTCTGGGAGGGATTTCTTGATGGTATTTGTCTTCTTATAACAGTTGACTTGCTTTAGATACTGTTTAGTTAAGTAGTTCTTTGCCACTGATCACAATCCCTTGAGACCTGCCATTCAGCCAGTTCTTAATCCACCTCACCATCCACTTGTCCAGCCTGCACTTTCTGAGCTTGCCTCAGAGGATACAATGAGGGACAGTGTCAAAAGCCTCACTGAAGTCCAGGTGGACAACATCCACTGCTCTCTCCTTGTCTATCCAGTCACTTGTCATTGGATAAGGCAATGAAGTTAGTGATGCATGATTTCTTTTATTTGTTGTCACCTTTGTGTAACACTGCTGAATCTTTATGAAATTTCCTGAATTGCATTTTGTATACATATATATAATACATGCACATAATGAGAAAAGGCAAAGTTATAGATAATTGTAGAAATTTATTTCATTTGATATTGTCATTGTGTGAAGCCTTTTCACAATATAATTGTATTCAGATATCACACTAACACCAGTTAGGAGGCTACAACTGGTACAGAATTATAGCAAGAATTTTAATTCAAAACCATGTCCCATATGTAGAATTTGGATTTGCAAGCAATACTTAATTTTAAACTAAATTGAACAAAAACATGGCAGTAATTCCCTTGAAAGATTAGTAGATCAAAACCCATGTCTTAATTTCATGGCAGGCTTCCATTTCTGATGATACATTTCACTGAAATTAATCAATACCCTATAATGTAATTGAGACAACACCCATAAAGGAGCAGAACAATTCAGCTGGCTTGTATAAATAAATATAATACATAAATTTTTCTTAGCTAAATCTGTGTCATGTTTGAATTTGTATATCTGTTATAGTACTTTATAGAAGTGGAAGAAGGCATTCTCATATTTGACCTAGTAGGTATAATAATTTTTTGCATGGAGGAGGGCAAAATTTTAACTCCCCAGGCTACCAAGCTAGTCTTCCTTGAAAATATTTAATGTCAGCTTTAAACCAAGTATTATATTTATTAATTACCCCCCAACATCCCCTTCTCCAAATCAGCTACACTGGAGGTCTTCTGCTGATGTTGTTCTCCCTGTGACATAGCTCTGCACCTAGGCAGATTCATTCAAGGACTCAGAACAGCAGTAGATCTGCAATGCTTTCACGTCTATCTACTGCTAAGATTATCTTTGTCTGGGTAAACAGCCAAAATGCTCTGTAGACTTTTTCCCTGGTCTGAAAATACATCCCAGGTATTCATTAGAAAATTATTTTTTTTCCTATTGAAAAACATTTTGGTGGGACATCATAAGCTATTGAGACATACTTTTTGTTGCTACTTCTTCAGATTTTTTACTTTATTAAGTAAAAATGGCTATTTTACTTCAGCTAGTCCATGAAGATTTCAGGTTTCCTTTCCAAGAATGAAGCTAAATCCTCAATCCTGCTGAAGAAAAATGTGAATCTTTACCACAACACTTATACAACTCGTAATTTATACCTATATTGTTATTTGTTTCAAAGTGACCATGTTGCCATCCTAGAGTGTCTGTCCAACTAGATTTACTATTGTATCTTGGGTAATAGTCCTCTGTGGTTACTTCTTTAGGAATTAAAATAATCATTGTGTATGTCTTATTTACCAGGTGGTAGGTTGTATTTGTGTCTCCCATTTTTCATTTAGAAACCTTTAGGTAGTTTATATACAAATACAAGATACTAATTTGTCTGTAATAAATTGTATGGTTTATAATAAAAAAAACTGTATTGTGATATATACCCACAAGATGGCAGATTAACTTTAGCACATGTGACCTTTAGCATTTGTTGAATATTGCGTGTGGACATGAAGCTGTTATGTTTATTGATGTCAGAAAGCCTCTGTCTGCTTGTTAAATGGGTATATATTGGAAGGAGAGTGACTATGGGTAGAGTGCATGTGCAGTTGTAAAGATTAGTCAAAATTGAATAAATTAGTACCTGAGAGCCCTGAAGCACTCCTAATTTCTCCTGACTTTATCAAAACTATGTCTTTTCTGCTAACCACTTGAAAAATAAGATGTTTGCTATTTACAAATGATGTAGTAATTGATGGAGGAACATCTGATGTAATCTATGACACTTACGACAAGGTGTCTCAGTGGAGGAGGGAAAAGCTGAGGATGTCATCTACCTAGGCATTACTGAAGCCTTTGACACAGTTTTCCACAGCATTCTACTGGAGAAACTGGCTGCTCCTAATGTATACTCTTCTCTGGGTAAAAAACTGGCTGGGTGACTAGGTCCAGAGAGTGGTGGGGAATGGAGTTATATCCAGTTGGCTGTGGTGTTCCCCAGGGCTCAGTACTGGGGCCAATACTGTTTAATATCTTTTTTTATTATCTGGGCAAAGTGATTGAGTGCATCCTCATTCAACTTGCAGATGACACCAAGCTGGATGGGAGTGTTGATCTACTTGAGAGCAGGAAGAATCTGCAGAGGGATCTGGGCAGGCTGGATTGATGGGCCAAGGTCAATTGCATGAGTTTCAGCAAGGCAAAGAGCCAGGTCCTGCACTTGGGACACAACAACCCCAGGTAGTGCCACAGGACTGGGACAGAGTGACTGGAAATCTTTTCAGGCAGAAAAGGACCTGGGGTGTAGTGGTTGACAGCAGCTGAACTGAAGCCAGCTGTGCTCAGGTGGCCAAGAAAGCCAATGGCATCCTGGCCTGTATCAGCAGTAGTGTGGCCAGCAGGACCAGGGCACTGACACCCTGTACAGGGTGCTGGTGAGGCCACACCTTGAATCCTGTGATCAGTTTTGGGCCTCTCTCCCAGAAAGATATTGAACATATATTCATGTGGGCTGGCTCTTCTCTGTACATGCTTCTGTGTAGAATAGATGCATAAAAGATCCAGGTGTCTAGTAGCTCTTGCCCATATAGGAAAATAGAGGTCCAGCCCAATTCAACAGCCTCAGAAAACGTATGTACCATCTCTGATGGTAAATCTAAACCACAAAACAGAGAATTCTGCAGCTTGCTTTTTAGTCCTCACCCTCCAATTCACCCATTTCAGGGAACTTACTGAACACTGAAAATCCTTACCAGTCTGCATTTCTTTCCTGGGGAAACTCAGTGTGCTGGGAAGATAAGAGAAAGGAGATACTCCCATTGTGTCTTGCCTAGTGCAAGCTCAGCCTGAGGTAGGGGCATGCAGCCATGTCTGAGAGCTGTGAGGCACTGCCTAATGTATGCATAACCTGAGGTATAAGCTAAATATCTGGGATGAGGAGGAAATACTCTGCTCCCATTCCATTTAGGCCATATCCTTCCTTTGCTGGGATGCATTTCACCTGCCTGTTTCATTATTTATAATGTTTACTGCTGCCCTTCACTGAGTGGTGTTGTACTAGTACTTTAGCAGTTTCTCTGTGATTTTTGGTTAGCTGATGTTTGGAGTCAGTACCAAAACCAGCAAAATGCTGCAAGCTGGACATTGCAGGCAAGCAGTATGTAATAGTCTGTGTGCATTTTCACTGGAATAAAAGCAATGTGTGTTAACAGTTGCAGCCTATTTTAAATTCTGCTTCTGTAATGTCGGCATTTTCAGCTTTTGGTCATGAAGCATCCTTTTTTATGATTTTATGACTAAAATTGCATTTTTAAGAGTGTGAAGCATGTTAATTCATGTAGGTTTTCGAGTCACTTTGAAACAGTTTTATTGATTCATTTTCATAAGCCATTATTAATAAATCTGGACCTTTCCTCAGATTTTATGTTTTGAAAAGTGTTGTCATTTTCTTTGGTTTCTGTTTGAATCAGGCTATTTAGAAATGTGCTATATGCATTCAGCAGCAGCAAAACAAAGCTTTGCATTCTGGCTCATTGCCTCCATTGCAGGGGCAGACAGGTGGTGATGTCTTGTCACCATGACTACATACAGCCCTTAGGGAGGGCTCTTGTAAGATGATAGTAATTCCTGAATGGGGGAAGGGCACGAAGATATTCTGCTTCTAGCTGTGGGTTCTTTTGTATGGGTCACACATGGTTAATGTCTATCGTGTCCACCCTATTATGTGCATGCGCTCTCCCTGAAATGCAGGAATGGGAAAGAATCGATCACTGCAGACAGTGTGATAGAGGCTGCTTGCATTTGCCATTTAAAATCTTTCCGTGGATTGGAAAGGCAAGAGGACAATCGCAGTTGGACTGCCTGAGCTTTTGCATTGTATTGACCAAAGGTTTTCCCTGAGTCAGGCACTTCAGAAGGAAAGGTATACCTATATGCTGAGGTGAAAACATATTAATACAGCAGTGGTTTAGGGCACTGGTTTGAATAAGAAGGGAGAACTCTGTGGCTATGACCACTTCTAGCAGCAGAAAGTAGACACAGGTGGTGGGAAATGTTAATGAGAATAATTGGGAAAATCCTTCATCTCAGTCTTCCCACAGTATATCCCAGCTAATTAGGTAAGTAGAAATACGAAGTTGGGCTTTACTTAGGACATACAGTCTTTTGCTTGTGAAAGAGGTCTTAAAGCACTTTCATGATGAAATATGGTTTGATCTTGTCGATATCATAGCAGAAAAATATGATTGCATCTTCTTTGGCTTCAGATTGAAGTGGGTCATAAAAGTGCCACCTAGTGAATTGTTAGTATTTTCCTTCCACATGCTTTGTGTGGCCTGACCTGGAGTGGCCTTGTTTAAACTTCTGCAATCTGCCAAGACTACAGCTGGAGTTGGAGTTGCTGCAAGATACTTGTCCTTTCAATTCCCTCCTCCTTTGCAGTAGCACAAGTAAACACCTCTGCTACAGGAGGAAGTGAAGTGCTTGAGTATGGAGTGGGAAACTTGAGAGATATGTAAGAGGGTTACCATCACCTCAAAAAAGGTAAAGGACTGTCAGATTTGAAGGGTGCAGAACAAGGTAAATGAAAGGTGGGAATTTTTGTGGTTTACATGAGTGGAATTTTATATTAAGGACCATGCAGTTGTCACTCTGTATGACTACACATAATACCTGGAGAAGATGGGTTGTGGAAAAGTGTTTGTTATCTGTAATATAATTAAAATTATTTAGTGTTGGAGTTTTCAGCCTAAAGTTCAGTCACGAATATTGTACACAGACAACAGGAAGATGTCCCTGCTTCAAATTAGTGTAGGCTGACATAAAGAGGGAGAGTATAGAGCTCTGGCAGAGTAAAGATGGAAAGAAATCCTACTTTTTTAATGGGGAATTAATGAGAGTGATTTGGCTAAATGGAAGAAAGGATTCCAGCTAGTACTTCCCTAAAGTGTCTAAGCCCTCTTGTTACATGAGAGTTACTATCTGGATCTTAGTTTCCCAAGGGAAGCAGCTCTGTGTATGTTTTCTGTGCTGTGGAGCAGTGTGGGAGCAGTGGTGAGCTGCAGAGAACAATTGGTCTCCTTTGTACTCCATCTTCAGATGAAGCATTTCCTTCACTCTGCTGTTTGCTCCTAATGATTTGGGAACAGAAAAAAGCAGTGACCTAGAAAATATAGGAATATCGTTTTACTTAAAATATTTACAATCTTTAGCTTCAGCTAGACAAATTCTGCAGAATGTGGATTGGGAGCAGCCAAGCCAGTAAACAGCATTGTCAGTTACATATTTTAATCTGAAGCAAAACAAAGAGTTTGTATATTCTTGTATATATGAACAGTCTGAAAAAATATAAATAAAATTGTTAAAACAAGAAATATAGGCTCACAAATCACTTTGAGAATTTACTACCCAGCCATCAAATTGCTCTGCCTGTTTCATTAACAGCATAAATCACCTAACTAAAAAACATTGCATGCTATGGACAAGTATTCTGGGCTTAACTAATCAATGGGGAGGTTTGTATTTTAGTTACCTACTAAGTTTAATGACTTGTTTTTTATTACATGAAGACATACAATGTGCCAATGTCAGAGTGTAGTGAACTCAGATCTCAGTATGAAAATAGGCTAATTGTGCTGGATCTAGGAACTGAGAGTTCCCCGATAGGACTGCCCAATGGAGGCCAAGTACCCCTTACAGCTATTTCCACTCAGAGTATATTTCCATGTATATGGGCAGCAAGCAGGATGTTGCTTCATGTCCCCATGAGGAACTCTTGAAATTCTGCTGTGTGTGAGGAACCTAGAAGGCATGGTAGAGGATGCAGATAATTTAAATACTACTGCCTATTGCACAACCTGGATACACCAGGTAATTTATTCTCATTCTTCGGTAAGAAAAGAAAAAAATATGCTAAGTGGAGCACTTGTAGATTTTAAGACTAAAACATATAATTGAAAATACACATTAAATTAGATTCTAGGTAAAATACTTCACTATGAAGATAACAATAAAATAAAAATCATTGCTTGTCCTAATTTCTGAACAAACTCTGCAACACATGAATTAAGGATGTGCCTGGTGCAGATGGGAGATGTTAGTAACATCCTTTCTATGCAGCACACACTCATGGAAGTAGCATATGCTCTGCCACTTTTGTCTCGTCACTTTCAGAGTTTGAAAAGAATGTGCTGTTCCCTGGAATTGCAGAAGCAAAATCCCATCCAAAGAATAAAATGATACCTATGATACATGTCCTACATATGAGGATTTGACTGTATCAATTAAAACTGCTATCCCTTTGACCTTCTGTATATTTTTGTGTTTATGTATTTCCATTACTGTTTCTCAGTTGAGAGAGAATTTATACAACTTCCAAATTGCATGCTTTCACATGCTTCTCAGATCTTTCTCTGCATATCTGCATGAAGAGGTAAGATAAGGCATTTGATATTCTGTAGAGATAAAATCTGTTATTTTTTTCTGGGTCAATCAATTTCCTTGCTTAGATCAGAGCTGGGATCTCTGAAGTGTATACCAGGACTGAGTTTCCTACAATCATAAAATTAGACCCATCACTGTCATCCCCCTGTAACAGCAACTAGAGGAAAAATTGAAAACGTGTGAATTTTTGTGGCTGTTTAACTCAGTCAATCAGGTCCAAACCTCTGGGAAAGAAATTCATAATACAACTTACAGTGTTTGTGTGACATAATTCAAAAACCTGTGCATGTTATCTTTGAATATAGCTGCTGTTATATGATATGTTGTTAAACTGCTTCTTTTGGTTTGCTGGATGTGCTATCACTGCATTCGACTGAGGGAAAAAATGGCATGACCCACTTTGATTTAGATGACCAATTTCACTCATTAAGATTGTACTTTGCTTGTATTTCACTGTAAGAATGTACCTAGGGCTATGCCTTCTGAAAGCAAACCAAACACTTCTATATCAGGAAAATGGGGAGGCAGGGTGTTTGTGATCCATGTACAGACTACTAGGATTTTAGAATAAAGTGTAAAGATCACTGTGATACTGAAATTCCTGTTATAGATAGAGAAAAAAACAGGTCTATGTTGATGCTATGTAAGGTCTGGTAAGTGCTTTTTATATTTTTATGTGTGTTTCTTACAAAAACAATGAATACTTTTAGGGGTGATAGTGTTTTCCCTGTTACCCCTTAATGTAGGTTATGAGAAAAAAAAAACATTAAGTGGCTTTTATTATACAGGAAATGTACTTCAAGTGCGGAATGCTTGGGAACGAATGCCTGCTTTACTGCTATAAATTGTTCATGATATGTCTTTTCATATATGCATCAAACATAGCACTTGCTGCAGAGATGCATGTGATTTGTCTTCTCTCCTGAGAGATGGTAATTGGCTTCAGTTTACTTAGGCTACTGCAGTACAATTTATTCTCTTAGCTTAGCCAAGCCTCATGTTGCAGTATGTTTTCTTCTATGAGGGTGAGGTATTTAATTTGTGAAGTGGTGCAGAGTATGTGTTACATTACAAAGATGAAGCATATCCCTGCTCTGTGGTGTTTAGTGGAAACAGATCACAGCACTTCACCATTCTCCTTTACCTTATCTTGTCTTATTATTAAATTGTATGTGAATTAATGATGATCTTTTAGAAAACATCCATTGTAACAAGCTCAGTAATTTGAACACATGGCTAATGAACTCTGCTTGCTATTTGCTTTGTCTGCTTTTAATTAAGCATTTCTGTGGTTTTGAGCTTCACTCTCATGGTGTTATTTGTCTTTTCCAAGGCTTATCTTTTTCTAGATAGCTAAACATTTTCAAAATGGCAAAAAATAAAAAATAATACAAACTTATTTTAAGTGTAAGATTTTGTTGTTAGTCCAATAATCTTTGGTGCTCAGATTTCTTTATGTTTTTTCCATTTTATCTATCTAGTTGAAGAACTAAAGAGATGAACATAAAAATCACAACAAATGGCACTTCAAGAGAGTTAAGCTCTGAACTGTAAAAATCTTCACACAATTGTGACATTTAGTGTAGCAATAATAATAATGTATCATGTCAATCATATACTAGTGATGAACCCTCTGGGCAAGGACTTTCCTGATTGTTTAATTCCTATCATGATTTCATCTTCTAAAGGGTTTAAATTTTTTTTCAATAAATTACAGTATGCAATTTATAATGGACTAAGAAGTGCTGAGTGCTCACCATTTCCTTTAATGCGTTAATGAATTTCACAGTAAATACATTTGACTATTCAGGATCCTAACTTCCCATAATGGCAGTCCTGCTTGTCTTTATTGTGGCCAGTCTGCTTCTTGGAGGAAATGGTTGGGGATTTTTTCCACTACACATTGGTCTTCCCTCCTTTGTTAAAATTACTTCAGTGCTGAATTAGCTCCAGTTAATTCTGCAAACTCGTTACTCTTTTATGACTGTGCACATGGTAGTACTGCTGCATTAGCTCATGTGAGGCACTGGGACTTCTGGGAACACTTGCATGGGAACAGCATTAAGCTGTGCTGCCCTATGAATTAATTTGTAATGTACTGAACAGGAATATGTCTCCTTTCTGGGCATTCATGTGGAAATTTTTTCATCTGAAAACTCATTAAGGAAAAGTACCAAGTAATGAACTTACACTAGGAGAATGACTTTGCTCTACCATCAGCATTACTAATGCTCTCTTTTTGGCAATACATGACAGATAAGAAGTTGAATACAGAGTGGAAGGCATTTTGTCTATGGTTGGACATGTTGAAAATTCACCTGGACATGGATCAGTATAGTCATACAGTGAGGATTTTAGGAGCTAATAAAATAAGGAATCCTCCTTTGCTGACTGGAAACAAAGGAGGATTAACAATAAGGAAGGACTTCAAGTACAATATGGTAGTAATATAAAACTATGCTCGACTGGAATGGCTATCACTACTGGCTTGCCTAGTAGCATGTGGAGAGTTCTTTCAGGTGTCATTTCCATTCAAATACATTGGACACATAGGAGTGGAGTAATGTGAGGTTTAAATTATACAAATTCAACTGATTTCTGTGTGATAAGGAATAGGTAGGAGGGAAGAAGTTGCTCACAGAAGCAGCAAAGGGTAATTAGGAGCACATACATGCCCTCAAAGTGAGCCTATTTACAGACCAGGATGAGCCAAGACCCTTAGCCATTTCTGCTAGTCCATGCCAAAAGCATTGTCAGTGTTTTTGCACATACAGTGCTTGGTAATAGATGGATGCAATAACCTCATTTTTACAGAGTACTGTAAGACACTCCAGGTTCCTGAAAATGAATGATTAACTTTAATTCCTCATCAGAACACTTGCCATCCTGTTCACAGAGCAAAAATTCTGCAGATTTTAGGTGCTGGTTTGAACAGGTAATATGAAAGGATAACAGTAAAATGAAAGTGTTAGATTGAAGTTATGTACCATAGAAGCAGAAGAGTTCCAAAAGTCTCTGGAAGTAAATTGAATAATTTATAAGGTTAGATGAGTTAGTCAGAGGAGCAGTGGAATAAATAATGTACATAACTTTGACTTTAAGGATGTACATATTGACATCAACACAAGTTAGAGGATTCTCTCATTTAGGCCTGCAGGCCAAGTGCTTGTAAGTATGCCCAGACAGCTAGGGAAGGCCATGTCTTGAGCTTTAACCCTGTATTCTAAAAGGGCCAGAGGCTATCTCCAGGATCTAAGGGTATGAGCAGGCTAAACAATTCTGCATGTTCTTAGTAAGGCATTTTTCTGGTGTAAGGAAAGCCATTCATATAAGCACACAGCTGAATAAGCACACCATGTGATCTCACCCACAGCTCACATGTTGGATGCAAAGCATTGTAATGAATGGGATGACATAAGGCTGGTGATCTGTCACCAGGGGTTTCACAGGGCTCCATCTAAGGCCCTGTTCTCTTCAACATCTTCATGAAGGACTTGGATACAGGACTGGAATTAAGGATATTAAGCAAGTTCACAGATGATACAAAATGAGAAGGACCTCTTGACTCCCTTGAAGGCAGGAAGACCCTGCGAGGGAATGAGGTCCTGGAGAGCAGTGCCAGAGAGAGGGACCTGGGCATCCTGGTCACTGGTGAGTCATCAGTGCCCTGGCAGCCAAAAGGGTCAGCCATGTGCCATGTCCTGGGGGCATCAGGCACAGCATCGCCAGCTGGGCAAGGGAGGGATTGTCCTGCTCTGCTCTGCTCTGCAGTGGGGTGGCCTCACCTTGAATATTATGTGCAGTTTTGGTCACTGCAATCTGAAGCTGTCGGAAAGATCTGAAGCTATTGGAAAGCATCCAATGGCGTCCAAAGGGGGGCAGTGAAGATGGTGAAGGGCCTTGAGGAGAAGCCNAAGCTATTGGTCCAATAGCGTCCAAAGGGGCGCAGTGAAGATGGTGAAGGGCCTTGAGGAGAAGCCATATGAGGTTTGTCTGAGGGCACTTGGTTAGGCCTGGAGGAGACTGAGGGGAGACCTCAAGTCAGAACGTCCTTGTGAGGGGAAGAGGAGGAGCAGCACTGATCTCTTCCCTGTCGTGACTGGTGGCGGGACCTGAGGGAACGGCCTGCAATTGTGTCAGGAGAGGTTTAGGTTGGATATTAGAAAAAGGCTCTTCACTCAGAGAGTGGTTGGGCACTAGAATAGTTCACCAGGGAAGTGGTCACAGCACCAAGTCTGACAGAGTTCAAGAAGATTTGGACAATGCTCTTGGGCAGGAGTTGGACTCAATGATCCTTGTGGGTCCCTTTCAACTCAGCATTTTCTGTGAACCAGTGAAGTATTGCTTCCTTGCATGCTAGTCCAACTAGGAGACAGCTGCAGTGACTGCTAATGCTCAGAGTATTAGAGATTTTGATAGACTTCAGTGTTACAATGTTCCATCAGTTATTTCATGGTTATATGAGAAATTTAATATTTAGCCAAAACATGGTTAATATGGCATAATATCCACAGAATAAGGAACACTGAAAACAAGCCATTGAGAAAACTCCAGGAATATTCTACTTACTGTTAATTTTGAAGTATAATAATAAATTTTAAATTAGATAATGTGATAATGTAGTATTTCAATGTCCTAAATCTTTCTGCCCTTGAACACCTTGATGACATCCATATTAAGTCAAATTGTGTATCTGAAATCCAGATACTTTGGTTATGAACACTACTTGTCACAGCTCAGCTTATTATCCCTTACTTGTGGGATCAGATGAGAGGGTATTTATTAATTTTGAGAATTACTGGAATAAAATAATCACTAGGTAACTAAAACCAACTTTTGTCTGTTTGCAATGAGTCCCTTGGCTAAATGTTAAACGTGACCAAACAAAAAAACTTCATTGGAAAGTTTGTATATTTAAGACTCATAAAACATGGGCAGCTTTGGTAGCTTTAGTGCCTTTATGGCTGAGGAGGGCTTTTGAAGGTTGAGACATTTTGGGGTAGAATTGTGTAGGTTTCCTGTTTTATTCCCAGACAATATGCTGATAACAAAGAAGTAAAAATAAATGCAGTTTGATCAAAGTTCTCTGATTTTTTTTTATAATTATTTTACATAGAAGTTAAAATGTGAAGAATAAGGTGTTTAGCTCTAGGGAAAAAGAAAGCAATTCTTATTCGCTTTAAAATCGGTTTTTATCTTGCTTTAACCAATAGAAGGTCAGAGACAAAGCAAAATAAACATAATTAAAAAAAAGAAATCTTTATTTTTTGGCTCATATGTAATATTGTTTGCGTTGTTTATGATAATAACAATTTCTTGCATGCATTCCACCAACACATTACAAGTTAAAAGCATTTGTAAAAGAAAGATTCTACATGTTAGCTTGTGTATGAAACACAAAATGTCCTGATGTCCTCGATTATACAAATGTGCCATTTTTTTCTTGGGAAATATTTTGTTTGCACAAGCCTAGTGAACTGTGATTCAAAAAAGAATAAAAGTAGACTATGTAAACAGACACTGCAAGATAGCAAGGATTTAATCAACTATGAGACTATCTTGGAACTTCTGATGCAAATAGTGCTAGAAATTCGCACATTCCCCTAATGCTTTCCTTGCTATGTCCTGTAACTATTTGGAAACAAGCTGGGTTCCAGATTTACACAATTTACTTCACATTGGAATATATGCAAATATATTATTAAAACAAGATAGTCTACAAATACTCACTTTTTTCCCCATAGTGATGATGCCATTTTGGAATTACTGTGGTTAGAAAATAAGCCAAGTGAATGAGGAAAGAAATATAAGAAACAGTGATCTAAACTTGAAGACACTTTTTTTATATACAAAACTGTTGCCAAATGGTACTTCTTTACATTATTTATATATGCTAACCACATTGTCAACAGGTTTAACAGTTTGCAATATGGCCTGTAAGTCTGATTCTACACGACATAGCAGCCACTTCAAATTTAAAATGCAAAACTAAAAAAGCTCGTAAATAGCTGCAAACTATTGCTTAATGATTTGAGAGAATGAGGTCTGGTTGGACAACTTGATTCACTTCATCACTGACACATGGCTTCCTATAGTGGAGACTGTGGACAGTGAAGGAGCAAGGTACAGCAGCAACAGCATTGACATGCATCAGTGATGCCCTCCTATCTGTGATACAGAATACAACATGTCCTGTTGTCTTGCAAATTAACCATACTGTGGTACATATCTGATGCAATTCAATGCAGCAAAGCCATTTAATTCTATGCTCAAATATGCACAACAGTATACTGTTAATATTTACATGGGAAAGGGTACATTATGGATTCACTGGATGTTGGAGATAATGAGAGAAGACAGTAACCAAAGAATAGCCCGGAAAAAAAAAAGAGCTGTCAAAAACAAAACAAAACAAAAGAACTCCCAGATATATTTTGGTGAAGCTATTTTTCCAGTGCAGAAACTGCACAATATTTTTTGAACTGTAAATATTTTAACATAAACAAGAACTTATTCATGTTTAGTCATTCACATAAAAATAAGTCATTGCAGATTCCTGTAAATTAGAGGCGACTCTCCAGGCACATTAATCTGGATGCACATAATCTGGATGCAGCCATACAAGTAGTTAGAATACTTCAAATTTAAGAGCAACCCTGAAACATGGAAGTTCTTAAAATCTTCAGCTTTGTGCAACGTCATATTTTTATTTATGCATGATTGACAAGTGCAGCATGTCTATGCAAATCACTCCTATCTGTACATTATAGAGAATCTGAGAGTAGAACTCCTGGTCCTCATACCTCTTTCCCCAACATAAAAGCTATTACAAAAATAGTCACATGTAATAGTAAACAACCTGTGAATTAAAAAATGATAAATACACTAATACAGTTTTTGTAAAAATATGACAAATGTGGCAGTTGCATTACAAACAGTGAAGAGAATTACTGTTCTACATGTTGTGGAAATAAAGTATCTTTTTGCACTCATTTCATGCTCCATCTTCTCTACGGAGCCACCTTTTCCCTTATTCTTAGCAGTGTCAGCTGTAGTGAAAACAGTAACCTCTTGTCAAGTTTTTTACCCTGATTAACAGAGTCACAGTCTGATGATGGAGGTTCACTGTTTTGTTATAGGCACTGACCTTAAGTATATATATAATGTATATATATGCACACACGCACGCGCGCACACACACACATATATATGTGTAAAAACTGTCAGTTTGGCATAAATCTCCTGCAGGAGTCCAGTTGATGATTCATTCTCAAAGACTGTAAACAAGTTGTCCCATTAACAAAATTCTTAGATCATTATTTTTTATTTTCCCTGATGTCTTTACCTTTGTAGTTCTTTTCTGCTTTATCTTTTTCATATTTTTCTTTGTCTGGCTTTGTTACACTGTCATAAGAGGGTGGGGAAGTTGTAGAAGAACTCTCATCCGTTTTTTCTGGGGTGGAGTTTCCTTTTAGTTTATCAATAATTATCTCTTTTATAATGTGTCCATCTCCTTCTTTGTTTTTATTTCTATTATATATACTAGACACCTGTTTAACTTTTAGCCTTAAGAGGTGACGTCTGTAAGCACGCTGAATGATGACAGCAGACACCTCCTCCTGCTTTCGTTTCAGTGTGGTTGTAATTGGTTCATAGGAAGCTTTAGAAGGATTGGCTGCCATAAACCGATCTTCCATCTGTATTCTGAGGGCGTCCATCTCCCCACTTTCCCCCAAAACACGCTTTGTGAAAGCAAACAGGATGTCAAGGCAGTGAATTCTGTCACCGCTCACCATGGGCAGATCCATTGCAATAAGCTGGACTTTGTTTGGCTTTGCTATGAGAAGAGGCGGATCTAATGAAGCGGCAAAATCTGATAATTTACTATATTCTATAAATTGTGTTGCATCGGGATCAAACTTCTCCCAGACTTCATAGAACATCTCAAAGTCATCCTCGCTCAAGGGTTCAGCGCTTTCTTCAGTAGCAACACTGAAGTTCTCCAAAATCACAGCAATGTACATGTTCACCACTACCAGAAAGGATATGATAATGTAGCTGACAAAGAAGAAAATCCCAACAGAAGGGTTGCCACAGTCACCCTTCACAGAGCTCCCCGGATGATCTTTATGGGGGTCACAGTCTGGCTCCCCACTGTTGAGAATTGGGGCGAGCAAACCGTCCCAGCCAGCGGACGTGGTGATCTGAAACAGGCAGATCATGCTGTTGCCAAACGTTTCAAAGTTGAACATGTCATCAATCCCAACCTCCCTCTTGACATAGGCAAAGTTGGACATGCCAAATATCGCATAGATGAACATGACCAGGAAGAGCAGCAGCCCGATGTTGAACAAAGCAGGAAGAGACATCATCAAAGCAAAAAGCAGAGTGCGGATTCCCTTGGCGCCTTTAATGAGGCGCAGGATTCGACCGATTCTGGCGAGCCGGATGACTCTGAACAGTGTGGGAGATACAAAGTACTTCTCAATCATCTCAGCCAAAAACATACCTAGGAAAAAAGTGAATAATTAAAATAAAATTTTAAATTAATTAATTACCTACAGAAAGATTGAGTTATTGGAGCTATCTCCAATATAATCAGTGTAGGGATTGCAAAAAATTATGCAAGTTATTACATTTTATTGAAAGCCGTTAATAAGTTGAAAACATCTTTCCTTATGTTGAAATTCTATTCTAGAGAAGGTAAATAAGTAAAATAAAGACTGATTGTAGCAAGCAAGTAGTCCCTGTCTAAGCTTTCAGTAGTTCTTAAAAGGGTTGGGAAAGGGATGTTTATGTCTTAGATACAGCTAATTCTTGAAGCTGAGCCTATAAGCACTTTCTTTATGAAGGATGATATTGGCTTAATTTCTGTAAGTCACAGATTTCTTTAACAGATCTACGTTTTATCAATCTTTCTCAGATGCATCCCTCATTTGTACCTTGGAGAGTTACTAGATTTTAACTGACCAATCTTAATTAGCAAAAGTAAAAAAAATCTCACCCATGTCACATAATTTTCAGTTTTAGTACTAAAAGTAAATCTGTGGTTAGTTTGCAAATACCACTAAACATTCCTCTTTATATTTGTACACATTAATCTAATATACCAAACAGTTTCATTATGAAATGTTCACATTTCACATTCTTTTGATGTGGAAAATTACAGTGAATCTAATGGGAGAGATAAAAATCTTATATGCAACATTACATATATTGTACGTTAGATAATATGAAGATCTGAATCGACATATAGAAAAAAGGAAATTCTACAATCAACATCAACATACTTGTAACAAATGTTTCCTATTTCTTCCACTAGTTCTTTCTTAAAAGGGAGCTGCTCTTACCTACTATGGAGAGAATGACAACCACAAAATCAAAAATATTCCAGCCTATAGTGAAGTAGTAATGGCGAAGTGAAATCAATTTCAGGACAAATTCTCCAGTGAAAAGGACAATGAACACCAGGTTAATCCGGGATAAAATTGTTTCCATTTCTTTACTCTGATCATCAGTTTCTACCATCATTGTGACCATGTTAAGGCAGATGAGTATCATGATGCTGATGTCAAATACTTGTTTGGTTACAAAATCAAAGATCATGCCTTGGAATTTGTTCTGCAAACACAAAGATGGAATTCAATTTATACAGTGAAAATAATTTTCTTTTAAAATGCCAAATGAGAAAACAACTCCCTTCAAGATTTAGGAGTGCAGAGCAAGACTCATTCACAAGAGAGGCAATAAGCCCAAAACATACTGGTTTGTATCTCATCATGCTAGAGTGAATCAAGAAGTTTACCACTGTTGGCTGAAGAGACAAGAAGGGAAATGCTGCAATATTAAGAGTAATAAAAATGACAGTTAATGTTATTAGGGTAAATCGGTGGTGTAAATTGATAGCTAGCAAGAGCACCAGCTGAATAAAAGCTAATTTCTCATCTTTATTCTCAGATGGTTTTAGAATGCTAACCCTCTTTCTTCTTTAAACTAATCGTGCTTGGTGAGATCATTGGGCTGCTGAAGACACATTACTCAAACACACCATGACTGTAATATCCTAGTTTTTCTTTAGTACTTAGCTCAATGTTTTTTGCCATATGTCTCTCCTTAGAAAGTCTATTTTTAACCACTTGGTGCATAAGGTGCAACAAGTATTTTATTTTTTTAAACAGAGTAGGAGTTCAGTAAATAACAAGAGTACTGTCTTATCTTAGAGACAAATTTATCCTAGTTTATGCTTTACTCCCTAGGACATTCTTTTATTCTGTAAGATTTTCTGCATCTGTCCTTCCCAATAGATTACCAGAGACCCTTTCTGTCTTCAGCAGCAAGGGCCAGTGCATCCCCATTTCCTACATATTCTCTGTGAGGAGAAAAAACAGAAAATGAAGTTTATCCCTGGTAACAAGAGCCAATAAATGATCCAAACAATTGTGGTTTTCCAGGACTTAGGCAGGGAATTTTGAAATTTATAATTATTAAATTTAACATTATTAAATTATTTTTTCATACTTCAGTGTGTATGTTTTTAAACAAAATATTAATAATCTAACCTGATGGATTAAAAAAGGGACAATTTCTACCTTTACAAGAAAATAAATGGAAAAAATATTTTTTTTCCAGACCTATAGCCTTATCATGTGGCCAAAACTATATTCTCAAATGAGTACTAGGGGTGTAAAAATCAAATCACTCATACCACTGGCCTCGGTATAGGTTTTTGTGGCTTTTTGGATCCCAGTTTTTTCATTGCATTGTAATATTTCTTCTGTTCTTCTGTCATAAATATATCCTGACCTCCAAAGTAAAGAAATAATAACAAAGGTAATTAGTATCATGTCCACACATAAAACATTTATTTACAGTATGTCTCTCTGTAATATAATATTAAAATTAATTTATATAAAAATGAAGGGGTTTTTTCAGGTGTTTACAGGGTGGATGCTCATATATATTCCTAACACATAGGAAAAACCCATTACTGGTGCCTTGTCAGCTTGACAATTGAGTTTTTCCAATGTCTTCATGCTCACTTTAGCTGAAATGGCTAAAAGCATTCTTGCTATACTGATGCTGTTCAATAACTTGCTGATTATGATATGTTTAGAGACTAGGAGCATGACTAGTGCCTTACATGGCCTATCTTCTGTATAGATTTTTAGGATTACAGCTAGACAGGTCTAAAAGAGGCATAACTTTGAGGCAGAAGTTGTGTTAGGAGAGTGTATTAGTATCTAATCCGTGGGTTTTAACAGCAAAAAACCTCCTACATTTGATGTAAAATTAAGAAGAGTAATTCATTTCATGCCATAGCAAATTAAAACACCACTGGAACCTTGACAAACTCAAATCAGCCTTTGTTTGCAGATGCAAATACTGACAGTCAGATGTGCACCTGACTGACTGACTGACTCCCAGTATAGGTAAATTGTGCTTATTGATGAATCTGCACTGAGTCAGATGGAAGCACAATGTCAATGTCACCATCTGCTAAACTGGCTACCACAGCCTGAAGCACCACAAAATTGATAGTAACCCCAGACATGTTTAGGAAGCTAAAGAGTATTTGCACAAGGAAAATTTTCTGTAGTTCACAGTTTTCTTTTACCAGAGATTCTGTCTGGTATTGCTGTTTTTTAATTGGCGATTGAAAAAAAACAGATCATATGAAATTGCTTTTTCACACAAAAATTGAGAATGACCCTGGCATTTGAAAACTAAAAACTGTGAGGCTTCAAAATATTTTAAATGCGATTATTTGTATTTTTATATTTTAAAATTATTTAAAACTGAATTGTATGCATTATCAATACAATTATTTTAAACATACTTATATGTCAAAAGTATACAGAAAGAAACCACCATTCCCTGGATATCTTTGCTTTACTACTGATAAGAAATTATAGATTGTATTTGTGTCTAATGAATTATTCTCATAAAAGTGTTAGAAAAAAAAGCCCTTATGTACACATTTTTACTTTTACCTACAAGCCTATTCATACGAGGTCTGTTTGACTTACTCTTAACTTATTGTTTAATCAGTTTGCAGATCCATTATTCATTGTATCAACACAATGCTATATTGTGTCTTCATTAAGCATCAAGAATTTGTAAGAATAATTATAATTATTTATTTTAATTCTTTGAAGTAAATTGAAAAAAGAAATTATTTCATGCCGGATAATATTGCATCTAATCAAACTGATAATTCACGTTCTCTTTTCACGTCTTCATTGTAACTGTTTACTCAATTTGCAAATTATTATGAACCAAATTTTCACATGTCAAAAGGCTAAAAATGCAAAGTTCAGAATCACATCCACAGATTCTAGCACAGATTATTATTTAAAAAGAGACATTTTATTTAAGGTTTTGAAATAACTTTTGATTTATATTACCCTTACAGAAATAACTTTTTAATTCATTATAGCTAGTAATTCATACCAATATAGAAATATTTTAAATACTTATCTTCTTTTTTTGTTGGTTGAAGTTGTCTATAATAACACCAATGAAGAGGTTCAAGGTAAAAAATGATCCAAAAATGATAAAGATGACAAAATAGAGATACATATACAAGTTGTCCTCATACTTAGGTTGATCTTTTACCTACAAAATATAAAAAAAAAAATTATTACCCATGAGAATACTAGATGTAAAAAACAATACGTATAATTTAGAATTAGGTATATGCCATCTCAGATAGAAAAGCTATGAACAGCACTAATTTATTAAAAAGATACAACTTGTCCATTCCAATCAATATTTGGAGAACTGAAAGCTGACAGAATTATTGCTCATATGAAATTTTTAAGTAAATGTGCCCACAGATATGTTTGTGTATGTACATATATAAAAAGTTCCTCATATAGAAGAAAGAAGCAATGTGGGATGCAGAGCAGTCATTAATACTTAAAATTTTATTAGCAGAAATCTAAATATTTTATATTGTGTTCAGTATATTGTTATGCAACAGAATCAATAAATTTTACTATTGCCTAAATCTCCCTGGAACTCTTTGGGTCTTGCATGAGCATTCTTACATCCAGCTAGGAATGGTGGATGTAAGAATGCTTTCAATAAATATCTAATGAATATATGTTTTGTAAAATCCATTAAATTGAGGAAGTTTTGAGGGAAGATTTTGATATTGTCTTGATTTTTCTGGATGCCACATCCCAGCATCTGCACCTCTAGAGCACAACAAGCTTGAGTGAAGAAATGCTAAAGATAATGAAACAGGATATTTTGCTCTAGGAGTCAATATCATTAACATGACTATTTGTCTAAGTTAAACAGAGTATTAGTTTTATAGCCAAAATAAAATTCTAATCCCCAGAAAGCCTAATAGGTGATCTTCAGCCTTAAAATGTAATTGCACTAAAATATCTAGGTAACATAGGTACTCAACCTAAGGAAACAATGAAATGCACAGTTACAAATTATAAAACCCAATTAATGTATTCCATATTTAATAACTGCATCATATAATCTTAAATTAACTCATACTTATGATTACCAAAATAATTTGTCAAAAATCTCTTCAGTGTTGTATTACATTAACTTTATCCTTCAAATAATATATCCACTTCATTTAGGTCTTTTTGGCTAAATAGAAGGAAGTGGGATTCTTTCTAGTAAAAATTCTGAGATTCAAAAAAATATGTATTGATGCTGATTATAATTCTTTGTTGTGTGTGTAGCTGTTTAAATTTTATACTCTATCAGAAAATAATCAACAGGTGACCTTTGAAAGATTTACACTTACATCTCGTGAATCAACAGCAGCATACATAATATCCATCCATCCTTTGAAAGTAGCCTAGAAATAAACCGAAATTGTTTATCTTCTCCATAAAAATTCATAATACGTACAATAACTAGGTTATTTATTTATCTGGACCTCCACTTTTAATAAAATCACTTCTATAGTTTCTGAAACACACTTGAAAATACAGGCATCATAAATATTTTTCATAGTAACACTAGGTTTTTTGATAATTTTCTTTTTAGTTATTCAAATAATATTAAAAACCAGCTCTGAAGATCTCAAGTCAACAGTATGTTTGGAGCTGCAGATGAAGAATGATAAATTTAGACAGACATTAGTGCTGGACATATGTAGGTAGGATCAACTAGGATCACTCATGGCCACAGCCATTTTGTTACATTGACAACTATGATGAATTGATGGAATCAGTAATATAACTTCTGGACAGAAACCAACATGTGTCTGAACGGGGTTTTTCTGTGTCTAAACTGACCTGGTATTTTTAGAAATGTTTTAATCCCACATAGCTAAAAGGAATAGACTGTTCAAAGTAAAAATATACATTGGTTCCTGAGAGATTTGTTTTACAGAAGACCAAAAAGTGAACTGTGAAAAGACATGTAATTGACATCTTTAAAAATTTGGCTGAGCTCCTATCGGGACTTTTTTCAAGTAAAAAGATCTGCCATCATTACTCTAAGAAGTTTATTTTAATGGATGCTGGATGTCCATTTTCTAAAGAACACCAAAGTTGGTGTGACATGCTAGTTGAAAGTGTGAGTGTGCAACCATTAGCCAGGGATTCTAAGCTTATACACAATAAAGAAAAAAGAGCAAAAAAAGCCTGTGAAATGAATAAAGAGCATCACTCCTGAAGAGGCTCAGGAGAGGAACCATCCCAAGGAGTTTACTTCCATCTGGGCTTGCCAGAAGAGGCTTTGGTACTTTGGTACAGCTGCCATTTTCCACAGCAGAAAAGTTGCACTCTGGAAGGGTTGGTATCCTCCTGAATCTTGCAGTGCAATACCAATTACTAGGAAGGTGTGTTTCAAGCCAGGCTTCACACATCTTTCTGGCTCAGTTGGCAATTGCCAGCCACTCGGTCCACTTTGCGTAGCAGTATTAGGAAAGGTTCAGAGTTAGATAAGAGCAATAAATACAGAAGAGTGAAGGGAAAATGTTAATGGAGGCAATCAAATGAAGATGTGACACAAAACATGCTCAAAGATCCCTTAATCTCTGTGGGGAAAATAAAGGTCAGAAGGAATATTTGAAAAGGAATATTACGAAAAATCAGAACACAAAAAAAATTTTGAAAAAAATGGAGAGAGCGAGAAGAATAATGAAAGGTTCACAGTAGTGAAGTAGTTATTGAAGACCTAGACTGTCTGGATGACACAGATGACATTTATACACAGCTTCAAGAGAAGCAGTTTTCCTTACACATCTTCAGAGGCAATGGTAGCAATGAGATCTGAAGCCAGAGAATCAATCATTCAGTACTACTACTCAGCACATAAGAGTCACATTGCCTTTACAGGCAAAACATTTTAAGCTAGGTAGTTAATTTTGGAATTAATGTCAGCTAGAGATACTGACCTGCTCTGAGATAGAAGGGACAAGCATATAATTCTTAGATAACTTTGAATATCAGAGCTGTAAAAATATTTTCATTCAGTGAAGCTCTATGTTGAGTTATAGACAAGTGATTCTACAGAGTTCAATCATTCAAATGTAATTACATGCTTTCTTGCTTGCTCTTGCTTGAATCAGATCCTAGCTTTAGAAGCTCCATTCTAAGCAAGGAACCTGTAAAGAGCTAAGGTCTTTATTTCTTTGACACAAATCAAATATGCTCAGTATCTAGAATAAAGGCACTTCTGAACACAGTGCTTAAGATAAGCAATTGAAGGAGAAATGCAATTTACAGATTTTGTATAAGTAGTAGTAATTAATGGAATGAATATGCTATGCAATAATATCCAGTACTTTACAAGGATAATACTTATTTAAATCTATAAGTAACATAATACTTATTTAGTACACTATAATGACTCTTTATTAAGCATTAAGGAATATGATAGTTCTATACTGTATGCCACTAAAGAGATTCTTTTATTTTCTACACTTACTATTTTCACATTATTATTATCATCATCCTGAGACTTTATTCCCTAGTCTTGGAGAGGAAAATTACTCTACTATCATTAAAAAAAAATTACAAGAAACAATGTAATAGAGTTGCATGAGCTGTACGTTATTGCTACGAAGAAATTATTCCTCTGCTTAACAGTCTTAACGTACCCATTTTTCCTAGATACCTTTAAAAAGAGCAAAAAGAAAAAAATATATATTTACTTACTACTTGAAGCAGAGCAAGATATCCAGCTCCTACATTATCAAAGTTTACTTTCACATTCTTCCATCGGGCACTTTGATTGCTTTTTATGAGTTCCACACACTGAGTATAATTGTTGACATCACTGATATCAAACATCTCACCAGTTGTGGTGTTCACACAGTGATAGAATTTTCCAGCAAAAAGATTTACTCCCATGATGCTGAAGATTAGCCAGAATATAAGACATACCAGCAATACATTCATGATAGATGGGATTGCTCCTACAAGGGCATTTACAACCACCTAGTGTACAAATTAGACAAAATAGCCACTTAGTTTATGGAAAGAAAATGAAAAATACTTGAAAATACTTTTAAAATGTCAAAACAGTATTATTATGGGATGGACAGTTAAAATATTACAATAAAATTTGTGGGGGAAATTTTAATGAAGGTTTAATAAAATGCTAATGAGATTGGAAAAAGCAAGAAATAAAATGAGATGGGAACAAAGACAATGCAAAAGTCTGAAAAAAAAAATCAAAAAGCAAAAGAAAACCTGTTAGTAGCAAGATGAATTCTTAGAATTTGTGTGCTCTAGAGAAAAAGAGAGAAATAAATGTTAAATTCCAGCAATATAAATTAAAATTTATAAATAGAAAATAAACCAGAAAAAGCTCAAAGAATGATGATGTGGAAGACTTAATAAAAATGTCTGCATGTAAAACTATCATTACTAATGATTTTATTCTTAGAAAAGTTATGTATGTATTGGCATCAGTGTATTTTAGTATCCACACAGAATGCAACAAAATTAAGGATATCTAATTTAACCATTATTAACAGCATTTGCTCTAAGTCTTGGTTTTAAATTGCCTGGGTCACTCTAGTTGCCCTTACACGTATCCTTCTTTTTCTTTTTAATTGGTTGCATTTAATTCCCTTGAGCTATTGTGTATGGGCAAGGGGCAATAAAAGACCAGATGAAATCCTTGGATGAAAGTTTTCTCTTAGTTATTATAATTCAACTAAAACAAAGTTGCAGATATTCAAACAATAATTTTCTAGCAAATCAATAGAGACTGCAGTAGTCTTTTGTGTGTGGGTTTGAAAAAGGTAATATTTTTCATTTCACTAAGTTGACCAAAAGTAGTCTAGCATCAATAGAAGTTTTGCTTATTTATTAGATAGACACTTAATGTGTTGTTTGTATTGCAAATCATATAAAACACAGTGGGGATGGTGATGTGCACAGGACACACTTCCCTACACTGGCAGGTGTGGCCACCTCTAGGATATCGGCAGCCTTGCCCAGACAGGAACCACATTATTTATTTGGCTAATGAAGACCTATGACTGAATATTGTATTTGAACTATATATAAATATGTATTGCAGCATTGGGGTATTTTGAGATGAAAGATTAAAAGGAGATTTCTCAATAACATTTTCTTTTTAATTTTTTATGTATCAGTTTTTTCAGTAAGCAGCATGATCTGCTATGGTTTCTAATAGGGTTTTTCCAGGAGGATTTTTCTTTGGTTGGTTGGTTGGTTTGTTTATGTCAGATTGGCAGAATATGAAAATTACAATCTCCTTTACAGGAGGGTTTTAGCTCTCTTTACATTCATATAAAGGAAAAAGTCTCTAGCTGAGGAAATTATTTCCCATCTCTCCCCTTCTATACTTCCAAACCTATCTGTATTTCAGGTGTCTTTTCAAAAAACCTCTCCCTAATACTACAGCATTTACTGTGGGATTTTTTTTTCCCCAGGCATGCAGATAGGGAGACACAGTGAAGCTTTCATTTCTGGTGTGTCACCATTGCCAGCTTTTTCACCTTTTGTTGGTTTGTTTTGTTTTCTGGCTAATTGTGTTCCATCCTGAACCACTGACAAACACAGAATTGAAGTTAGCTACAGAAATTGAGTAAAAAAAATTCCCAGACAAACTGCAGGAAAAAACCTCCAACCCTCTACTGTAAAAACTGTCATGTCCTTTCATTTTTCTAGGACCACAAATCAATGGAAATTTTAATAGTCAGGGGGCTGGGAAAACACAACTACACAGCAGTGACCAGGCAAATTTAATGAGCTCAAGGTCTAATTTCCAAATGTAAGGTGTACATGGATCTTGTTTGCAAGGACATTTTGAAAGGCCTTTTTCCACACATTTTTGCATGCCCTCCCATTTTGGATTTCTTTGAAGAAAGCATAAGTGTAACCATTAATACATTCATTTTTGTATGCATACATTTGTTCAGACTTATTCATTTTATCTCACCCTCATTCCTTCAAATCGTGACAAGGCTCTTAGAGGTCTTAAAGCTCTTAATGTCCGTAGCGATTTAATGGCACCAAGTTCAGAATAGCCCAGAGCATTGGCTATTAAACTAACCAATGAGACCTATCAAATACAGAAAAAAAGTATTTTAAAAATAGTTCTACACTGTTTATTTAAAAATAATAGAAATTCAAGCAACAAATCAACAGTGACAAGCTGTGGAATGCCACCATTTTCATACTTACTGGAAAGGCAAGAGGTCTTATAAAGGCATGGTGGAAAAAGGAATTTATGCTATTAAATGTCTATCTATTATGGTTGGATAGGATTTAACAGTCATATGGAAGCATACTGTTGGTGAAAGATAAAATTTTCAGGAATATTTAAAGACAAAATAGCCATACTTTTTGTAACTTCATCAAGGTTCAACCTTACAAACCATTTAAAATTCTGAATACATTAAATTATTTTATTAATGTTTGTCAATATTGTGAATATCTATAAACACTAATAATATACTAAATATTGTATTAGATAATTACAAATATTTGTTATAAATATTACTTCTAAGTGAAACAGTTCATAGCAACAATAACCAGGATATCTCAGAAATATGTATTGAAAGAAGGGGTACTTTCTCACTTGCCTGCCAAGCCTCTGGTGTTTTTTTTAAATCTTTTAAGTATAGGAAAATATTATAGGATAGATATTAACAGCTGCTCACCTTATAGTAGTAAGATTTTTATTATCTACAACCGTGTTAAGCTCCTGATGCATGTTATTGGGATTTTGTTAAGAGACAATCCACTTAAGTAAGGAGCAATTAATTTGCTTCTCAAATGGAAATGAGCTTTAGAAAGAGTTAATATGAAAGGAATTAATTTTCTTCAAGCAGTTTTGGAGACATGAGTGGGAAAAAAATCATACCTTACTCATATTTTATTAATTTCTACCGCCAAAATCTTAGATGACATGTAAGTGAACATAGGCATATTTTGGTCCTGAAGAAAATCCCTCAAATGTTAATTTCTGTGCCTCAGTTTAAAGAACTCTTGAAAGACTCTACAGAAATAGGAATTCACTGATAATGGTGGTAAGATTTTTGCCCATTATATGAAAAGTTGGTTTCCTGTGTTACTTATATCTATAAAGAACAATTAGATGACTTACTAACACAAGAGTTACAAGATCATGACTAAGAAGGCCAGTCCAAGAGCAAATACAAGTCAATTATTCATTGCTATGTTTCTGTGTATATTATCTAACAGAAAAATGTGTTTTAGTGAATTCTTATTGCTGGACATTTCAACTGGATTTCATGTCAGAATGTAATTCTTTTTAACAAAGGAAAGTATTATTTCATAGCTCTAATGGATAAATGGAGCTTGCTGTGATTTATAAGCATATTAATAAGAAAATATTACTGATTTTCTTAGTCTATAACTGAAGTCTCTTCACTTACTAGAGATAACATTATTTTTCAACCATTATATTAACAATTGACATTAATTATTATTAATAATTATCATTAATACAATTTATTTTTTTTCCTGTGATGCTACAGTGAGAGAGATCTTTTTTTCCTTAGTCATCCATAATATGTTCCAGAGATAAAAAGACATGGAATTTTTAATAGAATATTCATTTATTCACTCAAATCAACAAGATACCCAGGCATAACAAGAAACCTTAGTGTAAAGACAGCACATTTTATGAATTTGAACTAAACAATGTAACAAATATTTTAAAAATATCTCTCTCACTGGGATTATGAGGTGTCCTATGAAATTGAACTCACATTAATGGCTTCTTCATTTCATAATTTTCTCCCTAAATTTGCACTGTGTGCCTTACCTATCTTTTACAAACAAGACCCCTTCCAAACTGTTAGGTAGCAGCAGCTCCTGAAAGCCTTCAGTGGCACTGTATGTATTGGCAGTTCTTAGGTCCTGACTGTAAAATTCTTCAATCTTGTTTGTGCTGCCTATTTCAAATTATTGGCTTTCTTACCATGGATATAGTGCTCTTACACCATAAACATGAAGTTTTTTCTCAAAGAAATACTTTATCTATTGGAAACAACGTTTTTTTCTCTGGACAGTTCATTTGGGATGTGAAGTTTTGCTTGGAATTATATTGTATATACAGCTGTTCTGTACTTCTCTGGTGATCTCAGTCTTGTTCACTTGGTCTTCTCTCATCTGTTCCACCTGTTTTGTTGCCAGTATGTGAGGACGTAAATGTCTCTGTACACTGATAAATAGATTCATGCATGCAGATGTAGTAATTTTAAGAAATGAAAATGAACTCAAAATGGTAGAAAGATATGTCTCCTAAAATTGAAGGATTATATGTCCTCATTTGTGTTTGTCTTCTAATATAGACTATCTGTTGCAAAAAAAAAAAAAAATGTTTAGAAGCTTAGTAGTGACAGCCCTGCTCAAGATCTTCAGTCAGGCCCTACAGTAGGAAGGCATGATAGAGTCTTAACTGAGATAGACAGATATACCAAGAGTCATCTGTTACAGCTGTAGACAGATGTAAACCAGATGTAAACAGAGCTGAAAATTACCATTTCTTAGTGTTATTATCAAAATCTAATTTAGTCACAATCAGTGAGAGCAACTGTGGCTACTTGTCCCAGTGAGAGACTCAGGTGTGTGAGATATTAAAGGTCAAAGCCCTAAAGGACTATCTGTGTTTACTCTTGGATAATTTTAGAGAATGGAATTAAACAATCTGATTAACTTTAGTCACTTCTAATGAAGAAGGAGACATTGGTGTTCTCACTGGCAGAATGCTGCTGAATCACACCTCTTTAAATTGCCAGTTAAAGCACTGCAGAGTCTGCTTTTCTACAGGAAGATAACATGAGATCAGGTTTCTTTCAAGTGCAGGTTGTGCTAAAGAAATTGCTGAGTTAGCCTTAAACACAGTAAGGCAGTTTTTACCTCTTGCTAGAACATTGAAAATAATTCTTCAACAGTAGAAAGTTTCAATCTTATTTATTCATGTTTTTGTTTATAAAATTATAAAGTATTGTAAAAATTTAGCAACATAAGCTGCTTTACTTACAGTGAAGTATTTTAAAGTTTGAAAGCCTGCCCAGATAATAACATCTCTGAGGCTAAACTAGGAAATCACAGAGTATGTCTTAGAATAATCTGGTTAGGTTTGAGATACAAAAAGAATACTTAAAACTTGAGTTCTAGTTTATCTAAAAAAAATAAATCAATTTTTAACACAATCCTGTAAGAGTGCATCTCTCAACTTCATTAACATCCTCTTAGGAAAACCATTCACACTGCTTCATTCTAGTGTGGATTTTCAGGACAGAGCTAGAGATTAACTGTATAACAAAACTAACTCAGGCTGGTAATAAAAAAGAGATCATCCATTTTGAATTATGAGCCACTCTAGCCAGGGTTTTTTTTTCCTGTGGGAGTTACAAATATGATAAATTTCTATATACATATGGAAAAAGTATTGATGAGACCAGAATTCATGCAAATATCTCAAGAAATATGGTAGCATGGGCAGAAATTACTATAAGTGCACAATTGCCCTCAGATGCCATCTCTCAGTTCCACACTGAGGACATGTATAGTCCATGAACTGGGTCAGATAATGTGTGAGGCAAGAGACCAAAATATTCTGGGAGCAAAACCATCTTTGATCCCTTCTGACAACATAAGCAAGGCCTTTGCACAGAAGTGTATCACAGCTGGGAAGGCAGCCAAGAAGCCTTGTATTCTCCTCTATCATAAACCCTGCCAAGTCATAGCTGATTTAGCTATTGCAGATTGTCAGTCCATTAAAACCAATTATTTTTTAGATCAAATAGCCATTGTCTTTCTGGTTTTAGTAGAAATGATTACAGGATCATTTTCAATGAGAGAGTTCTGAGAACTTAGATGAAATGTGGACCAAATTAATAGTTTCATTTGAAAAGCTGAAGTGTTCAAAGAAGAAACTTGAACAATGAACTGTCTTACAGTCTAAGGAATAAGGTAGCATGGTCAGAGTCCATTAATGATAGCATGCTTAAAAACTAGGTTTTTCCTCATAAAATCTCAAGTTTGATACATCATTTGTGTGAAAATATTAACCATGAAGAATGGGCAAAATTATAGGCAGCCATCCTTTTCCTTTTGGCATATGAATATATTTTAAAAAACATCTCCAAATCACTGCAGACCATTACTAATGCAGTGTAACTATAAAATAGGAATTATTTTTGCACATTTATAATATTAATCTATTACTAATGAATTTTACAACACAGAAACTTTACTATAGGGAATTTTACAATATTAACTTGTACTTACATCAACAATCAGGAAGTCCAGCCAGCACCAGGCATTAGTAAAATATATTTGAAAACCATATGCTACCCATTTTAAAAGCATTTCCAAAATGAAAATATATGTAAAAACTTTGTCAGCATATTCCAGCATTGTCTTGATAGTTTTGCGTTGTTCAATATATATATCTTCAAAAGCCTATAAAAATATATTCAGATATTACTACTGTTTCACAGAATATGCATGATAAAGTTAAGGAGTAAAGAGTAAACAATAATTAGAGGAGAGCTAATATTTCCCCTTGTTTTTCTTCATTCTCTTATTTAAAATGTTTTTCATCTTTAACCATACTACTAATTGGAACAACAGGAGACCCGTCTGGACTTGGAAAAAAATTTTAAAAAATTCTATTTTACTAATGAATGAAGAAAGAAACTCACAGCATGATTTTTTTTTAATCCTCTGTGGTATTTAAGAAACTTTCACATAGACACAAAATCCCCCTTTTCTTACATATATGTTACAGATATTTATATTGCTTTCTAGAAAGCAGTTAGATAAAACTTACGTCTAAAAAATCAAATTAAAAAGCAATGTATTTGCTAGAATGTACAACTATGCACATTGATATTGTAGCAAATGTTCAGCTTGAGTAAAGCTGGAAAGGTGTGTAATGCAAATCTTTTTGGATTGTTGTTGTTATGTTTAATTTGCTGCTGCACTCTTCCATATCACCTGCCTTCAAAATAGGAATAGAATGAAGTAATTATTCCGTATTTTTAGTATGGTCTTTCACAAGCAAAATTCAAAAAGTAGATTAGACTAGGAGGAATTTAAGACTTAAACCCATATATTTAGCTATATATTCACAGTTAACAATAGCTCTTTATGCTCAAATCTCTTGACAAACATGCTGAAAATTGGCAGGCAATTTAAACTTTGAGGAGATACACTGTCTTAAAGAAAATGGCACCATTTCATAGCCGCGAGACAAAAGCATGACAACAAAAGCGCATATGAAATGTGTCAAACTTTTTCAGGTTTGGGTCAAGTTTCATTCCATTCTGGAATGATGAAATGTAGGGAATTTTATACAGCTACAAGCAAGGCAAGTCTTTCTGAAGCAAATTTGTTTTTTGCTGTTGCTCCTAAGAGATATCAAACTATTTCAGCATCTGCAATTTTGTTCTACTTACTAGTGCTCCACTGCTGAGGAGAATCATGAATACAATGAAAGTCTCAAACCAGTTGTGTTCAACTATGCTGTAGCAGGTTTTTCTAAGATTCCACCAAGTTTTTCCTTTGCCATCTTCTATACTTACTTGACAACATGGAAATTTCTGCACACAACCTGCATTAGATTAAGAGATGTTAGTATCCAAAAGCCAATTACTTCAAAGTCAATATTTACTGTAGTATATATTATTAGCAGCTTTTACTAATTTTCTAAGATATTTTAAAAGTAATCACTGGAACATAGGATTCACTGGAATAGAATTCACATAGGAACACTGGAATAGGCTATCACATCACACAGGGTAATGAATATCTGAATTAAGACAACTAATCTGGAGAGAAACTAGAAAATAGTGTACTTAATTATGAAAGAAGTCAATCCAAAAAAATCAATATTTTTGACTGTTGGCATATAACTATTCTATTTGTTGATGGAGTCACACAAAAATTTATTTCTTCCAAGTTTCAAGGGCCCTTTCAAATAGCTGAAAAGCATTTTACCAACAGAAAAGTTAAGGAAGTTTCTTAGTTACAAGTTGTATGCAGTGGCCAGATATATGAAGTTACTCAAAGCCTAGGGAAACCTTGTTTTTTAATCTAATCTCCAGCATTCTGGGCTAAAAATATTTTCTTTTGATTTTTGAGGACATGAAGGTACACCATATTTGAAACCCTCGAGAACCTAAATGTGCCCAGTAACAATGTAATTTTAGTAATATATCTCTAAGTCAACAGTTATTCTACAACCTTCGGTAAAACAGGCTTCTGGTTCAAGAGCTTCTTCACTTTCAATTTCTGCTTGCTCGCCCTCTCCAGGAGGAGCAATATCAACAGTGCTGCCTTCTGATGAGCTTGATGCATTTAGTTTCTGTAAGTAAAGTTCCAAGAACAATTTTTTCTCATTAGATACATATTCTGTAAAAAATGGTACTGAATCAAATCATGCCAGTCTAACTTTTAAAGAATGACAAATTTATAAATACGCATCATTAAAAGTAAAACCACAGAAATGACATGTAAATTTTATAATTCTGTTTCCCAGTCTATCTTTTCATATGGAACAATTAAATATAGTTTGGCTACTAACCTGATCCATGTATATGACTGGCGAAGTATTCTGAGTAGTATTAATACTGGAGAGCTTGCATGCACCACACTCTTAAGTTATTTAATTTTCTTTACTGTTATGCTGGATTACATTGAAAATGTGTCTTAGTTTTCCTAGCAAAATGAACTAACACAAATCTGCACATATACCTTCTTGTCCACTATGTATGGTACTTTCACAAAAATACACATAATCTGGATTAAAAAGTCATAAATGTAATGACATTCAATGGCAAATTTCTGCACAATTTAATTTTTGCAGAAAGCACAAATTACCAGAGCTGAAACATCTTCTTTGCATTCCGGTCTCCTGTGCTTTTTTGAGAGACCTCCTGGTGTACTTTCCATCCCAAATTTTTCTATCATTCTACTGCTTTTTTGTACAGTGGGATACTATAGTCCTTACTACAGAAAAAGCACTTCTAGATCTGAAAACCGCAAGAACTGGAGAGTGATAAAAAAATAACTCAAATTAAGAAAATTTTTACCAACTACATTAAAAATCTGATCAGGTCATACAGTTTATCTGTCACACAAGACTGCCCATAATTTTGCCCTTTTAAGAAGGCATACTTTGAAAGGAATATCCTGCTAAAGATGCAAACAACAAATGCAATAATCAAAGTGTTTGTAAATTGTTTTCAGTTGACAGTACTGTTGTACTGTTGCAATTTTTTCATCCAAAATACTTTGTCTTTTACTGTGAAATAAGGTTTGTAATTAGAAAGCAACATTAAAGAAATCGTGGCAGTGAAATTCTTCTGATTTATCACATGCAGCAGTTGTACATAAGAATTTCACAAGGGATGTAGAATGCGCCTCTCACTTAAATACTTTAAATTGTGCAGGTACTGGGGTAGCAAAAAGGCATTCCAGGACTGAGTAGATTTATGCTTTTAGTTAAGCAGAACTGATCATGTCCTTTGACCTTTGGAGGAAGGTCATGTTTAGAAAGTATGAAGTCCTTTCTATACAATTTTGTTGAGAGAGTGCTTAATATCAACTACTTTTCACATTTAGTTTTCAAGATAGTGACATTTTTAGAATATAAAAATCCCATAATCTTTACATTTTGCAACAAATAATAAACAGTAACTTGTTTCTTGAAAGAGGCACTTCCATGTATTCTCTTCTTCTTCAGAGACACTGCTGAAAATTAAAACTAGTTATTTAACTCTTCAGTTGAAACCCAGTCTCTTCAGGAAAATGTATTGGCAGCTAAGGGCTTTTTCTGCCAGAAATGAAGTAAATGGCACAAATATCTTAATACAGCTTTGTAAGGAATTATTTCCTCATATTTAACTTTTACATGATGTGAATGAAGTTTTAAACAAAAATCAAGTTGAATGAGGGATAATTTCAGGGATAATTTTCAAGAAGCTGCCTTTTGTACACACAATATGTAGTCAGTATAGGGTCTCTCAGACCTCAGGTCCCATGGTTGTTACTTCATTGCAACCAAAAATATCATGTTTCACTTCTCATACTACACTTCCTCTATGATTTCTGAAATTTATATATGTAAAATAGTTCCAGCCATGTTGCCTCTAAATGGAATAATTTTATTACTGGTCAGTTAAATCTGTGAGTCTGAGATAAAATACTGTGTATCTCACTGTGAGAATATTTTAAATTTCACTTTCTCTGTTACATTTACAATCAAAATACCCAGTAATGTACACTATATTAAACATTATTAGCACACCAACTTATTATCCACACATAAGGCTGTCTCTCTTTTAAAAATAATACTTGTTAATTAACTCTCTTATTGTATATCACAGAAATTAATTCTCTTATTGTATATCATGGAAATGCCAAGAAATAAGAAACCTTCAATTGGAATGATAGGCAGTTTCTTCATTAAATAAAACTGAAATATTGTAAAAATAATTTTCTGTCACATTCAACTTAGGAAAAGTAAAATTAATTCATGGCCTGATCCATCATCATTAAATAAATTACTGAGTTAATGGTAGCAAGAGAAAGGTTCATAGTAAGCATCCATTATAAATCCATGAGTGCAAATTAAAAGGCAGTCAAATTTTTAACTGCATCTTCCCATGTAAACTCTGCTGCAGATAGTTCTGTCAGCATAGTTACTAAAACCAAGGGACAGAAGTGCAATTTATAACCAGTACAAACAAAAACGACTATAATTCTTTTCAGTAATTTTCACATAAAGCATTCTCTTCATTATTTTTCATATAATCTCAAGCAACAGCATTATTAAGAGAAAAACCTCATTACTTAATAAAACTCCTCTTCTTTGCTTCAAGACCCTACATTAGGAAAGAACCAATACATTTTAAATAAGGTGACATTAATGATATTCTTTCTAGCAATAAAGCTAATAAAACTAATAGGAAGCTTGAGATACATGATGGATTAGCACAATCTTCTTATCAGCTCATAAATGTGATTATCAGCCTCTAGAACACACCATGCCCTGTAAATATTTATTTGCATCTTCAATGATATCACATTTTCCTTTATAAGGAAACATTTGAAAGCAATTGCTTATGATGCAGCATTCTCAAGGCCCGAATCAGCAAAACAACATGCTTGACTAGAGCAGAAGCCTGAGCAATACTGTGGAAATCACACACAAAAATAAAAGAAACAATCAGACTACCTCAGTGGGATTATATTTTTCTGAAAACAGTATTATAAATATTATTATGTAGGATATAAAAGAAAAAAATGCTTCATCACCCACCCAAATACTTGGTTAATGTATGTATAATCAGCCTCCATAATGTTCTTTCAGAGCAGTGCATCTCTTATCAACAGCTTCGACCATTAAAACAAGCTTTGACCAACAGCGTGTTAATGTGCCCATTTACAAGAAAATGCATTCACTTAAGACCCAGTCTTGCTCTCATGATTCTATTCTAAATTTCAATAAGAGCAAGAGCAGGCTACTGAAGTTTTAAGCTTTACAAACGGCTTCATGATTCAAGTGACAATAAAATAAAAGGATTCAGCCATTACAAATTGCCTTTAGTAATTCAGCCATGTGGTTTTATCCTTTCAGTCTTGAAAGCTGCACTGTAATTGAGTGAAAAAATATAAAACAATGGAGATTGATGATTCCAAAGTGATTCTAAACTGACTTTAAATCTCAGATCTTATGACCTTTGACTATTATATGATGTTAAGAATGTAATTTAAAAATTTCTCTCCTTAGAGTTTTATTTGGTGTTTGAAGCATATCTTGGTTTAAAATTTGTTCATTAAAATCTGAGAATTTTCAGAATACCCACCAATATTAATTTTTTTGGCGTCTCTGGGCAATTTATACCACAATAGGTAGATCATGCCACATTATAATCAAGGGTATAAAATTAACCACTTGGTGATCCTTTTGAAGCCAGTGAAACTCTGCCTGAAGGAAACAGCTTTCATTTCTACTACAGGACTGAAATCTCAATCCACTCCAAATTTTGATGCCTTGTTTTACTAGAATAATTTAACCTCAGTTTCATGTAACTTTGGCTCCTGTGTTATAATTGCTGTCACTATTCCTGAAGGCTCTGCCAATTACTCATCAATGGCATGTTTGCCTATAATGAAAATAATCCCTAGGATAAATAGATATATGTGCAATTTTATAAAAAATGATACTGACTACTCCATAGACTTTCTAATTTACACAAATAAATCCCCCAACTCATTTATGGAACGCTATCATGAAACACATTCCAAACACCACTATTTATAAAGGGATTTAAGAAAAGAGAAGTTGTAAAATGTTTAGCTTTTGATAGTTCTTTAGGGCGAGTTATTTGCCAGGTATAATTTTAGCAATTATGAAACTGTTTGCTTTGCTTCCAGTTTATAAAACTCAAGATATGCACTGTCCACATTCATATAGTCTGTAGTTTGTAGCATCTTGAAGATCTGCATTACAGTGCATTGTAGATTTAAAAGTGTAACTGTAATTTTTACAACAGTAGCTACTGCAATAATTCAAATGTTATTCATTAAGGAGTTGAACTCATGGCAATAATTATTTCAAAATCACTTAACACATTTCATCAAATATTTACATTTATAAGGGCTGAATCAAAAAGGGTTGTTTTTATTTTTTAAAAACTATGCATGCTCCCTTTTTCTTTGGCTTCTTTAGCATAAAACATTCCAGTACTTTTATGATCCATACTTCAAAACCTGAAGAGCATGCAGTTATTGCTAAATACTGTATTTAAATATTCAGAAAAACCATTAGCGGAGTTAAAAAATGTATGTTGGGTTTGCCAATCCCACCTGACCATGCTGTGATGTGAGTCCCATGACTCAGCAGAGAGCAGCTGTGCATGTTTCTACTCTTGCAATGGATAGGGAAGGTACATAGCTGAATAGCATGCAGGCCAGTCAAAATCCATTAAAAAGTGATTATATATATATATACATATATATGTATAACTTGCTTAGGTAACCTGTGTGAAAGTGGTGACACGTTGCTCTACCTGGTTAAAAAGCACCAGAGCTGCATTCTTGATTGCTCCAGCTTGGTTTTACCCCTGTGAGAAGTAAGAATGGTAGGTAGTGAAGTTCAAGACACAGGATCACTAGTTTTTCTCTTTTTGGAATCTCTAATTCAAACATGGCTTTAACACAATTAAAACATAATTATTAAATATTTTATTATTAGCTGAAAAAAGGGAAATACATACCACCTGAAATGCTCAACAAACTTTTCTACAGAACTTGTTAGTTTATTTTAGAGAAATTAGAAATATAGAAACTAGAACTAGTAATCTGCACACAAAAATTGTGATTCATAAATGAAAGTGGAATGAATAAAATTAACAAAGACATGGTTAGCAGATCTGAAAACTATTCCTGTATTTATATAGTCCTTAATGCTTATTAATTAAAATTTTAAGGGTTTTGTTTATTTCATGTCCTAGTCTTTGTTTAACTGACTATGTGATTACCTCTTTTATTTGAAAAGTATGTACATACAGGAAGCAAAATACTTTGAAGATGTATGCCTTCCCATTCCTCCTTCACCCTCTAACAATGGTAGAGCTCCTAGATCTTGATGAAAATAAACATCTTTAATTTCTCTTCAACTCAAATGTGATGATTTATCAGATTGTGGAAAGTTTATAGTTCAGATTTAGTATGCTATACACTTCTGAATCTATAATCTTTATCTCACTGTTTCAAAAGAGGATTGTATAAGTGCCTGGACAGTGGAGCGTCAGTGTATCCAGAGATAGGTTTTAAATCATTAACTATCATTAACCACAGCTAGTCTATAACTTAAATAACTTGTCACTTCTGAAGATACTGTCCCAGAACTAGTCAGATTTAGGAAAAAAATGTATATTACTGGACATTTTAAATACGATTAAAAAAAAATCCAACAAATTGATGAAATCCTGCTGAGTCTGTTTTGGCTAAGAAATTTATTGAAGTCCTATAAAAATGCTTATCTTTTGGGAATGCAATAACTCTGTTCTTGTCTTTTTCACTTCATCTAGACCTAAAGGCCCTGATGAAGCTAATCAGAAAACTGAATTTATTGTTTTCAAAATTCAGTAGATTCGATGATGAAGGATATTTTTAATTTTATCAAAATCATCTCTTGTGATCACCAAATGTCTATTGAGTAGCCTTATTTCTCCAATCTGAATTTGTATTTACTGTACATACACTGTAGAGAGAAAGGTTTTTGGAATTGTGAATGACTGAGGCCTATATGTATATGTATTTCTTTAGTTGTAAAGCAAGTTTTCCATAACTAAGAAATATATTTGAAACTATTTTTCCATGCTGAAATGCAAAACTATATTTATAAAGCTGTCAATCAGCTCTAATGAACAGCTGTTAAGTGGTGTACAATATACAATAGTTAGGAGTCTTATATTTGGTAAGATTAGTTACTCATTTCACAATAAAAACAGCTTCCACATGCTAATGTTAAAACCCACCAAATTATCCCCTTCAGCTATTTCTAATTTTTTTATCTTCAACGGTAATGATCTTAAGTATCTTTTCTTCAGAGCAGAAATCTGTTTCTTTTCTGATGATTATCTCATTGGGTATTGCACTTCTCTTTTCTGATAATTAGAAAAATCCTCCTTCAAAGTATCAATGAAATGTTCACTTCTTGCAGGTACTTTCAGCCAATTATTACTCTAAAGCAGTGAGCAACTTTATAATCTAACAAATGTTATCAGTCATCCAAAAAGAAGTGTCCTCAAATTTCTAGTGATATGTATTAGAAAGATCATGTTTAGGTCTGGAATTTGCAACCAGGTTCCAGAATAGGTTCTGGCAGATTTTGGAAGTTATTAACTAGCAAATTAATTAGAAAGTGTTTCCATGAAAGCATGAAAAGGGGAAAAA
>VZRH01006788.1:726016-768750 GCA_013397555.1 Urocynchramus pylzowi
AAAAAAAAAAGAAAAGAGCTAGCCTTCCAAACAAAGCTCAATGGCTAGAGTTATTTTCTACTATAGTGTATATGATAAAAAAAATGGAAAATATTACAATTTGTTCCTTACTCGCCCACAATTACAATGTCTATAATAATTACCTGCTCTTGCTATATTCCTCAGGAAAACACAGACTATGCCCCACTTGTAGCATAACAGACTTCAAATAATCATTCTGCTCTTAACATCGGTGACAGTAAGACACCAGAGAAAAAATATTCATTTTACAGTTCCTGTGAAGATCTAGCTCTCCACAGCTCTGTGGTTAAATAAAATGTTATTATAGGGGATATCTCCTCAGGGTATTTTAAGTGCTAAGTACTGCCACAGTTAAGGCAGGGAAAGTTCTGCCCCATCTCTTACCCCTCCTTTTGCAGACCAGGCCTTCTAGCAGGAATGTTTTCCCAGTGGGACCCCTTGAGAGGCAAAACAAAGCAAGTGATGGTGTACTGTTCTAGAGAGGTAACTGAAACACTGCACCAATGTACTCTTTATCTTCCTTAAAAGACAATCAGAAGGCAACAAAAGATTCAGCAGTACTGATGACTTGGTAGGAGAAGATTGGGAAACTTCACAAATTCCTGTCACACGCCAGAACTTCTGTTCATATATTCCAAATCCAATGGATTTTTATACACACAATAAAGTAACCCCACTTTATTCTTTCCATAGAAATCATCCAGAAGGAATGGAATAAGTAATCCAGAGCAGAAAGTGAAATTAATACAGAATTCACAATTTTCAGGTACTGTCTGATAAGATACTGTTCACAATATGCATACTTGCACTGTATGAATACATGTCAGGCAGTTAAACAATAGACAGTTGTGTGTGAGCAGAACTTGATGGAAGAATTATTGCTTCAGTTTCCCAATGGTATTGATTACTACAGTCTACAAAAATACTGAAGCAGCATAGAAGTCCTAAATCTTACCCTATTGAAAATTTCTCCACAATTTCTTAATATAAATATCATCCATCATTTACTGCTGTATTTCCCACAGCCTGAAATTTTCACTTTCAAATTGCTTATTAATTGGTTTCTCTTCCTGAAGACATATAGATACCAGTCCATTAAAAAAAAAGGCAAAATCCCTTTTGATTTATTACCATCCAGAAACTTCAGGATGGCTTTAGAAGATAAAGGTATGATGCCTGAACCAGGCAAAGCTGGGGTTGAACAGAGCAATCGACTTGTGAAAGTCACCTTGATATTGGCATTCAGAACTTGTCACATCAAGAAGGGCTTTTACTCCATTTTCTTGGGGTGTACATACATCACATATTCACCCAGAAAGCACAGGAGTTTCTGCGTTTGCATTGCATTTAGTTTTTTCCTCAGCTGTTCTGATAGAATATACAGAAGTACATTATAAACTGAGCCATTCAATCTACCTGACAGGAGAAATAAACCAGTAATACCTATGGCACAACCAGTGATCTAACTTCTCTGAGGCAGAGAAAGTGGCAAAGACTGCCAGGGGATCACTAGCCAGGTGTGGATGGGAACTTCCCAAGTTCCTTCAGTGCAAGGGCTAAAATGTCACGTAACCACAAATTCAGTATCTGCACGGCCCCCCAGCATCTTAATGCATATTAAAAATCTTTTAATATTCAGGAAATTTTTAGGCTTGTAACTTGATGGAGTTAATAGGAAGGCACTCATAATTGTATTTCTCAAAGGTAGCCACAAGGACAGCAGAAAATACATAGAGTTAAAAAAACATCAGAATATATGAAAGGACATAGAAAACTTTGCTAAAGGTTCATTGGAAATGAAAAACAAATTTTATTAGATCAGTTTGTATGAAAAATACTTAAATCTCAGACCCAGAATCACTCTGAATGTTTTGGGGTTTTTTTAGTACTAGTAGATCTCCTAATTTACACTGCTTAACACTTCCTGTATCTCTTATATTCTAAACTTATCATGGATAAGCACTACTGCTGTACTATCTTATACATCTGCATTGAAACTGTTTGTCTCATAACTGAGCAACTCAGATGTTAGAATATTTTGCTCTTCATCTTACAATTGTTACACAGAGCAGCATTTTTTGCAGCTGCAAATAAACACACACCCTTGATGTTCTTTAGCAAAAACCCCATACCATGATTAACTGGCTCATGGCTATGCATTAACGTAATGTGGTGAAGTTTGATATTGCTGAGGAATACATCATTATTGCAAATATGTCAGATATACAGCTATGATAAAGTCATGAATGCAGGGCTTCTTTATAGGAGAACTTTCTTCACGGTAAACAAACCCCTTTGGACTAATGAGTTATTACATAACATCACAGCTTCTAATCTAATTGAAAACAAATTTATCCATGGTTCCTGATCCCTTAAAACTCAAAGTTCCTAAATTTCTAATGGCACTGAATATAATTACATTCTGCTAATGCATTTATTAGCTTGTCATTGATCACTACCCCAATGTACAAAGTTTTCCTTGAATACCATTAGCACCTGTTCATGATCACTTCTGGTATTTGAACCACTTAGATTTTGAAACACATGGCATTGGTTTTTTAGACCAACTTCTGTCACTTAGCACAATAATAACAGCATGAAACCTTCAAGTAAGCTATTTCTGCATGCATCTATCTTACAAGGTCATTCTGCTCTCCAGGATAACTTGAGCTGCTACTTTACCACGACATTCATTGGTACATAGATTACTTCATTTCAGCCAGCCATAGTATCTGAACCCAAAGTCTGTACAAATATTACTCACAAAACTTTTAGACAATCTAGAATACATTACTGATTTGTGATGTCTCAGGGCTAATTTTTAGAACTACCCTAAATATTGAAAGAAATATTTTTTTCTCCACTTATGTTTGCTTTGGTATGCAAAGCTCCTTAATTGTTCCTTAGCCTTCTACCCTTATTCCATACATTTTTATCACATGTAGGTACTACAGAAAGAATGCTTTATCATGTGTTTACTAGTCCTAAAACCTCATAAAACTAGTCCTAAAACCTCATAAAACTGTGAAAGAAATATTCATATTTAAAATCAAATATCCTCCAAATTTTAATAAACAAAATACTTAAAATGTAAACTGTAAGGATCCTCTACTATACCATTATATTCTTTTTCTTGAATGGTAATACATAAAACTCTAAAACATAACATATATTTACATGGGATATTACAGTTTTAAAAAATCAATATGTAATTAAAACATGTAAATCTATGACTACAATTTAATACTTAAGATATGAAAAATCCTACCTGTTTGCTTTCTTCCATATCAGATTCGCTGCTAAATTCTTCTGTATTTAAATTTTCAAAATCTGATTCTCCAAGTGCAATGGGCACTGTCACAGTGAGGCTTGGGTTGTTTATGAATGACATGTAATCACTCTCATCAATTATGTATTTTTCCACACTGCTGCCTGTGCCTACACCACTGGTGGTTCCATTCCCATCTTTGAGATAATTCAGATCTTTGCTTATTTCAACAGCAGTATGATTGGAAATGCAGCTGTCTTTCTTGTTGTTTAGCTCTTCAAGTGCTTTGATTTCCTCTAAAGATTTCTGCTTTCTAACGAAGGCTTTTCGGATGAACTCCTGTATCTTTTTTTTAACATAATCTATGCCTTTCTGAATCCTTGCCACAGCAATCTGGAGATTGTTCATTTCATTATCGTCGTCTGTAGCAGCAAGGTTGTCTGAACTAAATGAGCTCAGCAGCAAGGCCAGAAATAGGTTCAATACCTAAAAGATGAGAGAATACATCTATGTAGTAAATACAATCATATCAGAAGTGTTAAATTTGTCAGTGCTAGGTTAACAGTTGTACTTGATGATCTCAAAGGCCTTTCCCAATGTAAATGATTTTATGATTCTAAAAAAATCAGGAGAGCAGGTTGTGGATCATAAACACCTTTTTGGGACTCTGCATATTTTTGCTGCTAAAATGTCAAGATTGCAAGGTCAGGTAAATGACTAAGACACAAACATTTTGAATTCTATTTTATAAAAAATTAAATCATGTTAAAAATATCACTAAAGGAAGAGAATTTAGGCAGGAAATTTTGACTGCAAATTTTAACAGGCGAAGAAACTTAAAGTAGAAGTGTAAATGGCGCACCCCTTTTATAACACTTATTTCTAGGAAGTTCTCATCAATTCAATACTTTCCAATTGAAATTTTGCATTTTAACTTGTCAGCTTGAATTTAAACTTTTCTATAAAGGTTTCTTGTACAATTTTGAGTTAGAAGCTTTTTAACACCTTTTTAAGCTGGATGACAAATCACTCTGGGTTTCATTTTTGTTTTTTATACATAAACAATCCAAAAAGTTCAGTACTAAAAATTAAACAGCACCTCTAAATGAGCTGCAGCATTCCCATGATAGGATGTTGGAGTTGACATTTTGGTTTCCTTCTACATGCTTGTACCCATAGTAAGAGTACTTCAGTGTATAGAAATGGGTGAAAAAGAGGAAAAGGGAATCTTCATATGTTTTTACCCAAAATTTAGCACATTCAGATTAATTTTTTCATTCTAAACAGAAGGATGACAAACATTTTCATTGCCTAGCTGTAAGTCCTGCACATCTGCATCAGAGTTAATGTTAAAAAAAATGTTCATCACATACCACTAGGTTTCCAATCACCATGACCAGCATGAAAACAATAAGGCACATGGTTTGGCCTGCAACCTCCATGCAGTCCCACATGGTTTCTATCCATTCTCCACACAGCACTCGGAATACAATCAAGAAAGAGTGGAAAAAGTCGTGCATGTGCCAGCGAGGAAGTTCACAGTCACTGGAGATCTTGCAGACGCATTCCTTGTAGCTCTTCCCAAAGAGCTGCATCCCAACCACAGCGAAAATGAACACAATGATGGCCAGCACCAGGGTCAGATTGCCCAGAGCTCCCACTGAGTTGCCAATAATCTTAATCAGCATATTTAGAGTTGGCCAAGATTTTGCCAATTTGAAAACTCGAAGCTGCAAAACAAAAACACAGATGAACCTTTAGTGTTAGTTACAAAATGGAAGCTAGGTCCAAGTTATTTAGCAGAGCATACCAATTTCTGTGGATTAATTTGTTCTTCAGTAGTACCACGTTACTATTTTAACATAAAGCAGGGAACATGGAGTATTTGTCAAAAATGCATTGTTTACAATTTCATTTCAGTTATGCACATAGTAAAAAAAAAGTAATAATTTGTGTTTGTATGACATTTTATTTACTATTTTTAAATGTCCACTTACGGGTGATTCTTGAACAATTCTTAAAGACATTTTAGAAGTTTCTACACTTTTCATCACCGTCACTACACCTTCTTTGATGGCTTAGTTCCACATTCCCTTAGCACCACATTAGGCCTTCCATGAGGCCAATTTTTAAAGCAAAAACTTGATGCAGACGTTGCAATGTCCATTCAAATCAGAAACATTAACTTAAAAATAATATTCATTACCCAAACTATTAGGTTATGTGAAGCTGGGTACCATTGCAAGTAGTGCTAAATAAGTCACTTCTGCCTGCTCTGTATATTAAGAGATAAGGTTTTCAAGTAATGTAGTAACTATTGGTAATAAAGGCTCTTAAATCATTAATCTTGTACCTCCAATAAATATATTTATAAAGTAGTTTGCATGCAATACTACTTGCTATAAAAAATACATTTCTAGTAGAAGCTCAATAATATTTCTATTTAAATGTTATCTTAAAGTCAGCTTGTTTCAACTCTGTTATATGTAATGGAATGACTAAAAGTTTATTGTTGGTGCCCATTAAAATAAATGTGAAGAGAGGATCTGCTTAAGTTCTTTACAAGTAACACAAAGTAATGTTCACAATATAAAGACTAAAAATGTTGTGATTATTTGTGCTGGTGACAATGTGTGTGTTTTCACAAATATTCAGCTTTTATTATTCTTAATGAAATCAGTGTAAAGATTCACAAAATTCTTAAAAGGCAGCAGTTAGTGTTATGTTGGCAAAGGATATCAGTTGGATAGAAGATCAGTAGGATAATTTGATACTAAAAGGTATCAAACACCTTAAATTTGTACTTACCAAACATGGCTTGCAAATTAGGCACATATGAAAAACAATGTGAGTCATTGAAGTATGTAATATATATTTACAAAATATAGTAATTATTGCAGGCGCCATCACTTTTATTTTTTGAATTAGATAATTGCATGCAAATATTTAATTATCAAGGTATTTACCAATCTGAATGACCGAAGAACAGATAATCCTTCAACATTTGCAAGACCAAGCTCCATTAAACTAAGGCTAACAATAATACCATCAAAAATATTCCAGCCTTCTTGGAAATAATAATAAGGGTCCATGGCAATAATCTTTAGTACCATTTCTGCTGTAAATATCCCAGTGAATACCTAAAACAAAATGTAATGAATTGTTATGAGAAATTTATATACCTGAGTAATTTTTTTTAATCCAATGAGTTCTCTTACCTGTTACTATAAAAAACATCTGATTGCTATCTCCAAATGGCTTCTAAGTATTTCTAAACATTGAAAACAAGTAACTAAATCAGGATTTATAATATGACAGAGGTTCGATAAACATATAAAAAGCTATTGACCAGTCAGCAGTTCAGCTCCCTGGTATGTGCTGGACTATCCACCCAGCAGATGATGTGATGTGACCTGGTGTTTTAAGTCCTGTTTGATGAGGATGAGGATGGTAAGAAGACTTGACAGCAAGTATTTCCCTAGCTTACAGTCTAAAAAGATGATAGTCTCTAATGTCAGACTGTCTAAGCACAGACTGTCTAAAGTCTGTCTTGTAGACAGGGGAAGCTGGAGTTTCTTGTCCCGTGCTTTTTGTAAGAATACAGAGGTTTCACACATAGTTACCATGCTGTATGATGGCTATTTCCTTTTAGGAAAATGAACTTCAGGGTGATAATGTCATTTGAAATATCTCCAAGTGCCAAATGTGAAAGTATCAATGCATCTGAATGTTTTTAAGTCCAGAATTTAACTCAATACTTTCTTGCACTGCACAATGATCAGTGGTTTGTGCAGCACAACAAAAAGTTTCGGAGCATGCATTTTTTGTAAAAGTATTTTCACTGTAGTGTAATTGAAAAGAAATTCCAAGAGAAATTCTGACTTTGAATATTTCATCAATTTTATACAGAAGAAAAATATTTTCTGTGATGTTATATCAGTACCATGGTAAAAATAGCATAATCTACCTTATCGTTTGAAAGAAAAAACCCAAGGTAGATGTCAAGAAATCTGGCATTCCAGTGAAGATTGAACTTCCACACATATTCAATTATTCCATTACAGTAGTTAAAAAGATATATTCATGAAAGATAAAGGCTCCAGTAAAAAAAAACATTTTACCAGTGAAAATCATAAATACCATCTCTAAATTGATTATAAAAAGACATTCTGGAATAGATTTAAACAAATGCAATACATTTATAAGTTTCTTCTTTTAGAAAAGGGTATTTTTACTTCAAGTAGTGCATGACAAACTACTTACCAGGTTCCCCACAGAAAGGACACTGCTAAACTGTTCTGTCATTGGGTAATGTTCCATGGCCATAAACAAGGTGTTTAAAACAATGCAAATGGTTATAGCAAGATCAACAAATGGATCCATCACAACTAAATTGACGACATGCTTTACTTTTAACCATGGACTCCAGCAATCCCAGATCAAGAAAGTATTTGCAAATCTGTACCAGCATGGTGGGCATTTCTGTCTGGATTCTTCAAGCTCTGAAAAAAATAGACAAAATGAATATTGCAAATGTATCTTCTGGAAGTTCTTGTTTAAAATATGGGAGAAGATTATATCAATCAAATAAACTGCTCTCACTAACATGAGATTTCCCTCACCCATGTTTATCTACCTTAAAGTAAGGCATCTAATTTATTTAAGATCCTCTTCCACCAGTGGACAGAGAAGTCCATTCACTAAAGAGTAAATCATCTGAGACAAATGTCTAAAGGGAGAAATGTGTTTGTCTTTCCTAGGACATAAGGGAGAATCTAGACATTTAGTTTAGGTTACTTAACTTGCTTACAGCAGGTATCTTAATATCAGACATTAAAAGTCAACATGAATCCTTTATGAAGCTTATACCAATCCCTATATTTTCTGTTTGAGGCTCTGGCAATCCCCTAGATACCATTATTTTATTTCTATTAGTCCACTCAGTAGCGTAATATTTAACATGGTTAAGCTTTCAGATTGTGTAAATGACTTTAGAAATGCTCAAAAGCCTTTTGTACCTGATGTTCAGAGACTCCACATGCCAGTTTTACATTTACAAAGAAAATTATGTAAATAATTTCTCTGAACATGTAGTTAGCAGAACTTCACTGAACTGCCTGTCAGATAAAGTGCACTAAATACCTTCCATTGTATTTGTAAGTATGCTGGCTATGCTCATTGCTCTTTGTCTTGCAGCAGACTCTTCCAGCATTTCCATGGAAATTTGGTATGAACTCAGTCTTCTTTTCCTTATTTCTGTTTCTGTAGTGGTGCCCTGTAAATGGAATACTGAGGAATTAGACTATCCTTTTCAACAACCAATTAACAGTATTTACTGCATAAATATTGTAGTGATAATCAAATCAGCTTTCTGCAATGTACTATGCTTTTCACTGAATGTTTCTGTTCTTCTCAGGATTTCTTTTTTCTTTATTGAGGAACACAGTGGGAATTTTGTACAGTGGTACAAATAATCCACTGCAGGACCGAATACCAACACAGTGTGGGACCAAAGTTGATTCACTTTTAAAAGACTGGCTGACCAAAAGTTTTGGTACCTCCTTGACAGTAATAATAATAATAGCAATAACAACAACAGTAACAACAACAACAATAATAATAAAATACTATAGATGAAAAAGGCTTACTTATTTTAATGTTTGAAAGAACATCTTCGTTTACAGAAGTCTGAAACTGAGGTTAAAATGTTACGTAATTTCAAAGGTACATAGGAATTGTACATATTTTTCTCATGAAAGGTATGAGAAAAAAGTCCTTGAGAAGAATTCAGAAAGGGGTATTTCTAATAATTATCATGAGAGTAGTAGTCACCTTTTGTTTCATTTTATAGGAGTTTTCCTATACATATTTCCAAGCTATAGCCTGATTTATGTATTGAATATCTACTTTGTTGAAGGGAAACTATATACAAATTGTCAAATTCAATTAATCTTTTTTTCTATGTGTCGATCTCTTGCTGAAAGCAAGAAGAATATCATACTTTACAAAGGCTTAGACATAGGAGGTTGAGGACTTTTTTTCCTTTATGTTCTCTTATTTAGAAACTATTGCAAATTATTTCTTCAAGAAATCATAAGGAATGCAGAGATGAGGAATAAGAGAAAATTCTGTGCCTGAACCAAACTAATAAATACTGGCTTACTTACAATTACCTCTGGTATAAGCTGACCAGTAGGTGAAGTTAGAGTTGAAGGTCCTCCAACCAAGGAAACCACTCCATTGCAATCTACAGTGCTGTGCATCTTCCCATTCACTGGAAGGGCTGGTATCATTCTAGACGACACACTGGCCTGGCTAATGTTACTGTTGCGCCTTTCTCCAGGTCGATTTGGAACAAAGAGAGAATCTCTTCTGCTCTCGTTGTCTTCAAAAGTGCTGTGCTCATCATCAGCAAAGTCATTTTCAGATCCTATATCCTTTGCATGACCTCTGAAACTGAAAATGCTGGTTTTGCTGTTGCGTCTTGGTGAGAACAGAGAACCACGAATGCTTAACAAAGACTGTAAAAGATTTAAAACATACCAAACAAAACAGCATTAGAACTAAAGTTGAAAGTTCTTGGCTTTTCAAAAAATCATTACAGTGCTGGAGGAAGGATAGTCACTTTTTTCTTCCAAAGTATAAGTGTGTCCACTAGGGAAATGTGTTCACCAGGGGACCTGAAGCAGAGGGGGAAAATTCTTTTAAGGTAATGTAGTAGGACTGAGGAAAAGTTGTGCAGAAGACATAAGCAAGGTTGAACAGTTCTGAGTGAAGAATGTGCATTGAACTGGAATGGACTGTGCTGGAGACAGTTTTCAATATCACTATCAAGATTTTGTCTTTTATTCCTTCAATTACAGTACAGAGCTAAAAGCCTTTTACTTCTCTTCTTCCTCCCCTGAATTCCTAGGGATAACAACCAATAATGCTCACCAATCACTCTATTCTGTTTTATTTGGTGAATGCAGAAGTGATCTTAAGTTTGCCATTGAAATCCTTCTAAACTGATGTAAGGAACTTGACTGACCTCTTCCAAATAGGCTCAATAGTGTGGGAGCAATAACTAGAAGACAGAGGGGGCAGCTTGGGGAAGCTTTGGAGTTACAGCAGCAGCACTCTTAGCTCTCCAGTGGTCAAAGCAGGTTGCACACACCTGCCAGAAGGTATCACTTTGTTATCAGGCAGCTCAAAGAAAGTATTCACTAGGGACACCGTTACCTAAAGATATTCTGTTACAAGTGAGAAAAATAAATCAGTTGGTAAGTCATCTTTAATTACAGTAGAAGCCAGTTAATGAAGTGTTCTTCTCCCTTGCTACATATTTTATTAACAGCATTCATGAATAAATAAAATGATTACTAATTGTGGAGAAAAGAAACCTGGCATTCAGCCTTCTTCAGTTCTGCACTTTTGCAAATCTTCACATCTTGGTTCATCAAAAACCTGGTTTGAGACTATTGTCACTTTTTCACTATTTCTGCAGGTGGAAAGTCCTCATATGTAATAGCAATGGGTTTGATCCCAGGATAATTAAAGTGAAAGTGAAAACTGTCCTATATTATATAAACCTATGTTAATACTTCAAAAATCAAACACTGCATATATACATATAACAACCCATATGTATCTCTATATATGCATAGTCAGATGTATAAATTCACACATTATGTGTGTGCTGAACTTGTAGAACTGCCTGTTATGAGGTCTGGCAGGTGTTTGCCATTACAAGATGTATTTCTTTCTGCTCTTACAGCTACACCAAATTTTAATAGTTTGGGCTGAAATTTTCTATGCTGGCTGTCAGCCTCAGGCTGAGTTACTTGAGAAATACCAGCCAAATGATTTTGGTAACCCATTTATGTAAACTTGGCTGGAGAAAAAGTGCTGTTTTGCTTATACTGAAAGATAATTTTATCAAGAAAAGCTTCTATGGAACATGACACTGAATTCTGACAAAGCAGTAAACTAATTACTACACCTTTTTTACATTTCTTTGTAAATATATCTGGGCAATGTACAGTCCTTCACAAAATTACATGCTCACCAGGGTTTCATCTGACTACCAGTGATAGCCTTGTTCTTTCAGAGAATGTTCCCATAGCTGCTATGTTTCATTTGCAGGCCAATCTTTCCAATATGTGTTGCCACATTTTGAGCACAGCTAATTGGATAAGCTCCCTCAGGGATTTGGGAGAAGTAATGTCTGTTCTGCAAGTCTCTGCTGCATTGAGACAAAAGATATAAGCCAAAATGGCTGCAATTTTAAAACATGTAGAAAATAGAGGCAGAAATACATGTGTCTACATGCTATCAGAAAGTAAGGACTGAAAGGAAGGTTTGACTTTTCTGGCAAACTGCATCATCCATCTGCATATGGAATGTGGTATCAAAGGACAAAACCTCTTCCAAGGCCCAACTGAGCAGATTATCTCCCCTTACCATTCTGCCTCACTGTTTCATGCTCTGGACCCTGTCTCACCAGGGAGATCCTCCATGGCTAACAAAACAAATGAGCTCTTCCTTTACCAATTCTACTGTTTGCAATTCTTTTGCTCTTGTGGCACCTAAGTTTTAGTTGTATGCTGTTAACTTTTACCTCAAAGCTTTGTTACAACTGCAAAAAAAAAAAAAAAAATTGTCAAGAGAGTCTTTAATTAACAAGCTATTCCTAATATGGGTGGTATTCATAGGTAAAAGTAATCTACTGGCTCAGACCACATATTATCATTTTGAAGAGATGCATTTTGAGTGATTTTTTCTAAAAATGTCATAACTGTGTGTAGCCTTGAAATAAGCAAAGGTAGCACAGAATCATTTAGGCTGGAAAAGACTGCCAAGATCATCAAGCCCAACCTTTTGACTGATCATCACCTTGTCAACTAAACCATGACACTAAATGCTATGTCCATTTCTTGAACACTTCAAAGGACGCTGACTCCACCACCTCCCTGGGTAGTCCATTCCTTTTTTTACAATCCTTTCCATGACAGAATTCCTCCTAATGTCCAACCTGAAATTCCCCTGGCTATCTTGAGGCTATTTCCTCTTATCCTGTCACTGGTTGCCTGGGAGAAGAGGCTGACCTCCACCCAGCCACAATCTTTCAGGGAGTTGTAGAGTGATAAGGTGCCCCCTGAGACTCTTCTTTTCCAGGTTAAACACTCTCGGCTTCCTCAGCTTCTCTTCCTGTAACTCACTCTCTTGACCTTCACCAGCCCTTCTCTGGACCTGCTCCAGCAGCTCCATGTATTGAAGGACCCAGGACTGGATGCAGGATTCAAAGTGCAGCCTCACCAGTGCCAAGTACAGAGGGCATATCCTTAGGTGACAGAAGTGACCCTTTGGTTTATTGAAGTAGAGCTTAGAATTTAGGATTAAATTATTTCCAGAGGTCCTTCATAAACTACTTGTTTTCCTGTGATTGCAATGATTCTCCATCATGATTTCTCATGAAGAACAGTATGACTAAATTGCTACACATACAGGCCCAAAAGATCCATGTGTAGTTTGTCCTTATTGTGCAGTACTAGTGCTAGTTTTCTCATTATCTTCATATTAAAGAAGCTAATTAAGGAAAATAATATAAATTAATGGTAATGTGGGATTTCCTGTGCAGAGTATTTTGATGTTGCAGTCTGCTAAAAACCCCACATATTTGTATAGTTTTGAAATGGATCCAGAACAGAAAATGTATGGTTCATTAATGCATATATATGAATACTAATCTTTCCTTCTCCAGTCTACTAGACACATCCTCAGAAATACATTTTCAGAAATGTGTTAATTAAGTTTATAAGTATTCTTGGTACATTGTTTTTATCCCTTTGCTAATAGAATGGGTCAAACCATCTCAAACTTACACTGTGAATGGTACTACCACTGATTTTTCCTTCCCTTATCATTTACATAACTTCCAATATGTAAACCTGCTGTAATATCAGTGAAAATAAAAGTAGAGTGGACACACATGACTTAGTAAAATAGAGTGCTGTACCTGGTGAGGAGAAGTGAGCCTTTTTTCATATGTCAGTTGACTTCCTTCTGTGGAGAAGCGGAAACTTTTCCTTCTGATACTGTCTTCTGACTCAGACTTGGGGAACTTATCGATATCTCCTTTGTCCTCTGCTTCAGACATTTCTTTCTGTCTTCTTTTCTTCCTTCTGTTTCTTCTTTCTTTAGCACTCTTTGAGCTCAACTTTGATGCTTCTGAAGAGCTTTCCAGGAGTTCTCCTAATCCCCCTACACCACTGAAATCTCTTGATGCAACTGATGCCGCTGCTACTGCTGCTGTTGTCTGTCAGGTTACAAAGCAAGGTATTCTTAGTAGGCCAAAAAAAGAATAATTTTATAATCTTCTATCAACTGGTTTTTATTATCACTGTGATAATAATGCTCTTCATACACTCTTGAGTGTGTAAATATAACCAAACAAATTATACTGAAGATAAACTATTATGTGAGTTGCACAGCTTCTCACTGTTTTGCAGCATGAGTTATTTGAAGCACCAACTTTGACAGAACGATAGCTACACTATTGTTAAAGAATTGCTGCACAAGACACTTGCCTGAAATAAAAGGAGTCAGAAAAGTGTTAACAGAGTGCTTTTTCATATATTTTGGACCTGTTATTCCATTTTCTCTCGAAAAAAGCCCCACATCATGGTCTAATTCAGCTGATCCCTTCTGAGCTCTTACAGAGAAAACTAACGCCTAACATTCATCCTGTGAGTTAATGTATCAAATCCACCTAGCACTCTGAAAGCAGTTGAATCCAGCCTTTCCTCACTGTCTTCACAGTGAGAAAACTTTTTACTTTCCTTCTGCCTTTGCTGGTACCAGGCACAACCTCTAGACATATCTTCAAGTCCTTCCTCCCTCTTCACGTTTACCCTCCACATGTCCCCCTGTATCTGCACTCTAGGTCTTTCTTACAGATATGCAAAAATACATATATTTCCTGTTGCTGCTACAGTCTGAGAGAAGAAAATAAGTTTAGATTTCTTCTCTGTGGAAAGGGATGAGATGACTTACTGGAGCAGAGTCACCCCAAAACTCAGGACCAGTATCTTTAACTACAGTGGTCAGCCTACTTGTTTTGGTCCATTAGAGAAAAGTTATTTTAGTCATGAAAAAAAGAGGAATTGAGAGTATGTCCATTGCTGTTCCTCAAAAGAACTGTGGGGAGATTGTGATGAAATTCTGTAGTGGAAATACCTTTAGGGAGATGATAGGCTGCTCGTAGCTTACAAAAAAGGGTGGTGTGATAAATGGCAAGAGACTAGGGTTATATAACAAAGATGACTAGTAATTATCCAGCAAAACATATTATATTCAATGCCAAGTATTTCAGGAATGATGACATATCTCTTTACAGCAGGAAAGGATAGTTTGAAAGCCCATAGTATGAATTAATGTCTTTCTTTGCCACAATATACAACCCATGCTATACAAGATGACTTGATACAGACTTTTTCTGCTAAATGGAGTATTAAAAGGATTCTGAAGTGTTTATAAAATAAAAAAGCAATACTCAAAATTTTGTCATACTGGTTCCAGAATATCATCTTCAAAGACTCTAACAGAAACAAAGGCAGCAGATGCTGAGTCATCACCCATCTACTTCATAATACTAACAGTAAAGGTCAAACAAGTGGAGCAATCCAAAGACCACTGTGATGACTTAAGTTTGTGGATGAATAGGTTCAGTGTCAAGGGGGTGAAGAGATGGGTCCCAAACTAATTTCTGCCTTAGCAACTAATTTAACACTTCTGTGATCCACCTTGTACTGCCTACTTTCTGCTAATGTTTTCACAAACAAAAGAGATCCTGGCTGTAATAATGCTTTACTTATAATGAATGTAGTGGTCACTCATTAAAAAAAAAAAAAATATTACTTTCAGGGTCTTTATTCAAGCTTACTTATAGTATCTGTTTCTTATTCTATTCTTTCTAAGTCTGGATGAGCTTCATTTTCCCCCACTCTCAGATACACAAACATCTAGATGAGCCTGCTGATATTTTTTAGTAATGTGATAATGTGATTTAGTGCCTTTAAGGCATTAAAACATCATATTTAATAAAAACCCAGCAATATACACTTTGCTGACATTCAACCTTTCTAAATTTGATTTTTGCAGGATTCTACTCTTTCTTTAGTAATTCGGAAGGGATAAAGTTTAATGACTAAAATAAAGATATGCTAATGAGATTTCACAAGTCATACATAAAGGTTTCTTTTCAAGCAAAAGACAGAGAGTTTGTCTTTTTGTTAGCACTTTATGGAGTCATTCTAACTCAGTGAAAGTACCTGTAAAGTACTACCAAAAATACGGTTTCATAGGAGTTTCACTGTCCTGTTGAAAATGACTACATGCCATTTGAAAAGCAGTGGAAAATCAGTCCAGAAATTAGACAGATGGCTGACTCACAGACCTGAACTCCTGCATATATTTCACTTTCAGATAAGAAAAGCTTTCACAAAAGTATCTATTAAAAATGCCTTTTTTTCACAAAACTTTAAACAATTTTCTTCTCTTTTCAAAGGAAACAAAGATTACTTTAAAATAATTCTGAAGGAATATCTTTGTTATGAATATTGCTCTTCTGGTTTTGCATATTGCTTGTCTGTTCTAAGAATACATAAACTTCTGATTTACAGTGTCAATTAGGGATATTTTTAATTATCTTGCTGGATAGAAACCTAGAAGAACACTGATTACAGTCCTTCTCTCTATTTGATGAATATTTGAGGAGAATTATTAAGTACATCAAGCTTGGCAATTTTAACTCAGATGTAAACCAGAAGTAACATCACTAGACTTTTTATATGCTATTCATAAGATCTGTAACATAAAAGGACCATTATTTATGACTACTTAAATCAGGTTTCTAGAGCCCTCTTATGATAAAAAATTACTTTTACAGTCTTTTGGTGAATGAAGTAACATGCTCTTCTGTACCATTAGCTTGCTTTTTTTACTATTTGGTTAATTCCTGATTTTCATTGGCTATTTCCACTTTTATAATTTGCATGGTAAACAAGGCCTTTTATTTTCTGAAATTCATTTCACAAGAATTAAGACCATCGTGTTCTTAACCATAAAAGATTTTGTTTCCTTGACTTAAGAACAAAGTTGTTCAGAAAGTACAATTTCCATTATTACCTGAGCTTCTTCCTGTTGCTTCTTCAGTTGTTCCAGCATCTGCTGAAATTCTGCCTCTTTCTGCTCTGCTTCTTCCATTGTTGCTTGGTTCTGTTCTTCGTAGGCCATGGCAACCACAGCCAGGATCAGGTTGATCAGGTAGAAAGAGCCCAGAAAAATCACCAGTACAAAAAATATCATGTATGTCTTCCCAGCAGCACGCAGTGTCTAGGGAGTAGAAAGCATATTTATATATTATCCCACAACTTATCTTTTTCAGCTCATGCAAAAATAAGCCTATATATGTACTTTTGGGCATCACCAACAGTTTACTATTTATGTCATAATAATTGCTTACCAGCTGATAGAGATTTTCCCAGAAGTCCTGAGTCATTAGCCGAAACAGTGACAAGAAAGCCCAGCTGAAGGTGTCAAAACTTGTGTAGCCATAGTTGGGGTTTCTGCCAGCTTTCACACATATATATCCTTCTGGGCATTGCCTATGTGAAAATCAAACAAGAGGACTTAGTCAAAACTTTTATTCCCTTCTAGAAAATATGTATTATCTTTTGGAAGAATATGCATTATTTTTCAACAGAAAATCCATAAATTACAATTAAATTAATTCAGAAAAAAAAAATTCCCAGGAATTTAACTAATGACATAGTAAATGAAAGATATCCTTTTCATCCACTCACTGGTTGAAATCACCTAAATATTAAAATTCTCCTCAATTACATTTTGCAAATAGAATCTTTATTCCAAATGAATTACTTCCTGGCAGAAATAATTGCTAAAATGTTGTTAAGGTTACAGACAGATTAAAAAATACTATTAGCTAAATCCAATTGTAGTATTAGGGATTTCTCACATAATGCTGATATATATATATTTTATAAACCTCTTCACTGCTGCCAGTCAGGCATCCAAGTTCAGCTAACAATTCTAGGCTCATAATTTGGTACATGTAAATGGCAGAATTTGCCAGAAGTGAAGGAGTTAGGCTTGAAAAAACAGATTCAATCTTGAACTATGAAGTCACTGCTTTTCTTTCTTAATATTTTCCATGTTCTCTTTCTCACTTTTACCTTTTGTTTCCTCTTACTTTCTTCAATCAGTAAATCATCAAAGGAGACTTAAAAAAAATTCAGATCTTAACAATAAAACCAACTTCATTTTCCAGTCAAGCAGGGATAAGGCTGTTAATTGCTATTTTGTTTAGCCAGAGTGTAAAATAAAACATTTTGACTCCAGTAAGAAATTCTCACTTAGCTTCAAAACTCCATAAGTTCTGTAACCCTGCTAAATATGGGGTTGCAACTAGCTCTCATGTTACTTATTTTTTTACAGAGCATAAAGTAGAATTTTTTGAAGAATCTTACCCTGCATCAGAACTATTACCACAAAGTAGGGCATCTCTTTGTCCTTCCAAAATGTAAAAATGAGCTGTGTAGAAAGCATTAGAAATATATATTAATAGAAAAAATAAACCTGAAAGCAATACAAAGTAAAATAAAAATAAATTGTGTTAAATCATAGTGGCTAGCTACTGATCCCTTTGTAGCTTGTTTAGGAATCTTTCTGGATGTTATATTTTTTATTGTATGTATTTGATCCCTGTAAATCAGTGACTGTAAGCAGTTCTACATAAGTCAGAAATATAAACCCCTCAATGTTCTTTATCTGGTCACACATAATTACATGTTTTAGCCACAAATATATTAAAATAGTTATATCAGACATTCTTACTTTCATCCTCAATGTAATCCTTCCAGTTAAACGTGCTCACTGTCATGTTAACAAAAGTACCATTTTCATTCATTGTGCTGTTAAAGTAGGAAATAATGTTTATCTCAAAAGTAGAATTGTCTGGAGGCCACTGCAGGCATTTATTCCTCAGGTTGCCCATGAACAGCTGCAGCCCTATCAGTGCAAATACACTCAGACAAAACACAGTCAGGATCATCACATCTGAGAGCTTCTTCACAGACTGAATCAGGGCTCCTACAATAGTCTTCAGGCCTGCAAAGAGAAAAGATCCATAGAATTATCAAAGGGTATCTTTGCCCTTCCCACATAATTAAGAGGCCATGCAGACACTTAAAAAGAAATTATTTTTTATTTCTCAAAAGGTAAAGCTTCATGAGCAGCCTCAGAGCTTGTGAAGATGAATGAAAGAAAAAGATTCCTTTTCATGAATATGCAATGTACGTATATTCCAATAAATTGAATATATAATATTCTCAAGCAGGAAACTTTATCAATCATGCTTTCCTAGTACAGATTTGATTGCGTTTCCTAATTTTTCTCTGCATTAAATATTCTGCCAATAATTCAGTTTCCAGGTAATTCTAAACGTGACTTCACAACAGTGCAAAGCCACGTGAGATAGAATTGCTAGTAATTTTGAATGTAAAAAAATAGTTTGCATTTGATAAATTTTCCTGTACATCATTTATTTTCTTTTTGGTATCTTCTTTTGTTGTTACTTGCTTATTTTTAAGACTAATGTCAATTTTAAGTGGTAAAAAAAAGGAAAAATTTCAAAACCAAGAATGCCATAGCACTAAGCTTTTGTAATGTAGAGGCAATTTGTCACAATAAAATGCAGAAAAACAAAGCAAAATAACCCATAGGCCTCATATTTTATGTTTCATGCAAGACTGTTAAACTCAAAGGCTGATTTTGCAAAATAAAAGAAGCTAATGCTGAAAAGGCAAAGAATCATAAACTAGGTAAATGATCCATGCCTTTTTATTTCTTGTTTTGGTTTTTTTTTGGCAACATGAGCAGCAAACAGCAAGACTTATGCTCAAAGGAAGTGAATTCAATGGAACAAAAGTCAGCCTCGGTGTTTAACCTCGCTCTCACCTGGAATGACTGATATTGTTTTCAAAGCTCGGAGAACTCTGAATGTTCTCAACGCTGAGACATTGCCCAGGTCCACAAACTCTGTCACATATCTGTAATAGGGGAGTTCACACACAAACACAATGACAGCACACAAATAACAGTTGGAGATACGAGGGGCCTAACACCTGACACCAACTACTTCTTACCTGGAATTACAGAAATAGTTTTCAAAGCTCTCAATACTCTGAAAGTTCGAAGAGCTGAAACATTGCCTAGGTTTACAAATTCTGTTACATACCTGTAGGATTAAATCACAGTTATTCAGAATTGAGGCAGAGCTTATACTAATTATGTGGGTCTTCAAAACCTCTGTGGCAATACTAGCAATCATACTTCAAAATTTACCTGTCTCTTCAGTACATTTCACTTTAATAATTGTTTTCATCAATTTTGCTTAAATGTCATTGAAGAGAAACTCACTGATTTATATTTGAACATCTAGTTAAACTAATTAGCTTGTAATGGGACGGTAACATGAAGTCAAAGAGATGGCTTCATTTCTGGTGAGCAGAAGAATGTAGGCCATGAAATTAGTGTCCCTCAGCAGTAATTACACTAGTGGCTGGTGCTCCATTTCGGCTTCTGCCGTATTTTACTTTGATTTATGAATGCTAAAATGTGTTATACAGTGCCTAAGCTTCAAAGGTTGCAAAATTAAATATTTTAAAATAAATACATTTATTATAATAATATTTACCACTAATTTCATGCCCTGAAAGCTTAAAAACTTCTTGAACCACTTACGCCATTAAAATGACACTGAAGTCAAGCCAGTTCCATGGGTCTCGCAGAAAAGTAAAACCTTCTAAGCAGAAGCCCCTTGCAAGAATTTTGATAAGTGATTCAAAGGTATAAATTCCAGTGAAAGTGTACCTGAAAATCATCAGAGCAGGAATAATGGATTTTTGCATTCTTACAGACAGTGCCATTCTTTAGCAAAGATGTCTTAAAAGAGAAGAAAAAGTACTGAGACGTGAAAGGAGTAAATTATTAACTTCACTTGCCCTAAACATTGTAGTTGCTGTTCAGTCTTTGTTAAAATTTGAACCTGATATATATGCTACTCATTTTATAAAAGGTTGATTTAATCTCAGTTCTTGTGCTTACAAATAATTTCTGACTCTAGTATTTATGGAAACATTTCAGACTTTGATATTTATATGTACATTCTTTGGCACTCACAGGGTTGCCTCTTTGCTTGCATTCATAAATCAGGTAGATGTCTAAGTGTTACAAAAACTGAAGAATTTTTTTAATGTCTAAATCAGAGAGTTTTGTAAAAATCAATTCCGGATAATAACTACACTAATGCCTGTATTACATGTTTATTTCATAAATAATCATCAAATATAAGAAAGCATGCCCAGACTGTTATTCTCAAAGATGGGGAGCATGAATACCAGCTTACCTGGTGTGGGAACAGCTATTCATTTAACAACATAGAATAGTCAGTTATAACCAGCATAATGCAGGCACTTCCTGAGACCCACATGGATCTTTGTGGACCTCCAGAATAAAGGAACTCTACCTACAGACCCTACTGCTCTCCTTTCAGACTCTCTGCAATTCTAGCAAGCCATCATCCCTGTTAACTGGGAATGGGTTAATGGGAGTGGTTCCTAAACAGGGTTCAGTGTAAGGTTCAATAGTGCAGAGAAATAAATAAATAAAAGCCAGTAATGGCTCTTTGAGAAAAGGAGGGAATTAAAGAAGCAACAAGTGATTAGAAGCAGGTTTTTCATAAGTAGTGTTATTTCAAATAAAAACATAAAGGGCTTTAAGGAATATGACAGAGAGGAAGTTGTTCCTGCATGCCAGGGGTTTGGAACTGTATGATCTCTAAGATCCCTTCCAACCCAAACCATTCTATGATTCTACAGTATTTCAGAGGAAAACGTATATCTGTATTTTGTTAAAGAATAAACATACATTTATAAGCATGAACAAGAAAGAGAAATATTCCTTATTTAGGTCAGCTCTTTGTTACTATTTCATAGGTATGACTTGAATTTCTTGTGTTTGTGGGTTCTGTGTCCTTTTTGTGGCAGGCACTTTTGAGGTCAAACCAGTAAGGCACGATAAAAGTCCCACAGTGATGAGATCGTGGATGCGCAAGCAAGGTATGGCAACAATTTCACATGCACAATTTTACATGCACATCTGTAGCTCCCCATCTGATTTACAGCTCAGAATATCCAAGGACTATACAGCAGAAGTTCAGATATTCCTCAGGCATAATTTTAACAAGCATGGTGTTACTCTTAAATAATTTAAGTTGTTCAGGAGGAAATGGGAAAGATATTGATGATCCCATGGAATCTGATTCTTCCTGACTCTGGACAAGCCCATTCTGGCATTCACATTTTTATAAATGCTTCTTGTTTGGAGTCAGACAAAAACAAAGACATAAAAATAAAGAAGTAAAAATGTTTAACTTACTCTACATTCTTTGTCCAGTCTGGAGGGTTACTCATGGTCATAAATACACAGTTGGTCAAAATAGTGCACATGATAAGCATGCTGAATAATGTAGGTTATAGTTAAGGCATATAAGTCAAAAAAGTAGGATAGCTTTATAACACTGAAATAACTTAAAAATATTAAGTGTTTCCAAATGTGTACAAATAACATAATGCACTAATTAAAGCCTAAAAACAAAGCTTTGCACACAATTTTATGTATTTTAAATAGTATGACATCTGGCATATTATGGTGCACTTCTATTAAAAAAAATCTCAATACTTTTGTAATTATAGCAGGTTTTAAATGAAGTTTAAACATATCTTTAACTCTGTAAATCATGAAATGACTACCCAAATGTAATTACTCATTTAATACAGGTGGATCATTCTAAAAGATCTTTAGTCAGAGGTTGGTTGTTTAGGCCTGAGGTTTTCTTTGAGCATGATTGAAGTATATTTGAAAATACTCTCCTTTATTCCAAATCTTTAATAGGACACCTATCCCAATGCTGAAAACACAATGCAGAAAAAGCTGCTCTTTACCCATGCTCTTTTGTCCTTGCTAAGTGAGTCTAGTTCATGAATAGTACTACTGGTCTTGGTAAAAGTGTGACCTTAGATATGTTCAAGTGCAATGGTTTGTTACTAATGTGGCCTTAGCTGCAGGGCATAGTATGGGATCAGGTCTCCTTTTAGATATAAAGCCTGATATTTAAACTCTGACAGATTTAGGTGGTTCAGTAGAGAATTCTCTTGGCAGGGATGAAGATCATACTGCAATTCACATGTGATATTGCTCCTTTTTTTAAATGTGAGCAACATATATTTTTTGAGCATAGTTCACTCCCATGGACACAATTTGTATATCCACATCAAAAGTATCATTTCAGTCATTAAGTATTTTTAAATAGCAACTCTTAAATCAACATTAAGAAAAAAGGATATGAATGTACCAAAATCTTGATAGCAATTTTTCTGATGGGATTAAAAGGAGTCAAAATATACAAGGCAGATGTGGCACTGAATCGGAAAATTGCTTTTCCCTTATTCAATACTATGAAAGTCTGCAAAAAAAGAAATACAAAATTAAAATACAGTGTTGACTACATATATATCTTCACCTCCTACTAAAAGTTTCCATTTTCCACCTGAGAGGTGCAAGTTCCATTCTAATGTCTACCTGTGGTATGAAAATAACTGATTTCTATTAATACAATGGAGTAAGCCTTACACAGCCAATTCTCCAATTTGTAAAATTTTACAGCATGTGGACTGAATTATGATGTAATTAAAAGTGGTGGGAATTACAAAAAACAATAGCAATTTATCAATAAAAGCAAAATTCAGGATTTTGCCACTAAAATATTTCAATTTTATTTCTTATGAAGTCTTTGATTAAAGTGATTCAAATTTATCAAATGTATTCCACCTTGTGAGAAAACACAAACAAAACCAAAATAGCAAAAGGACAATTATAAATGCCAGTTTGTATTTGGAACAAATACTTGACAGAATTATATCCACACATATGTATAGTGACAAGGAGAAATTGTCATTACAAAATCAACCACAATTTAAAAATAATTTTGCTTTTATTTTCTATTTTAAATACTACCAATATCAATTATATGCATGTTCTAAAATATATATTAGTGAAAAAATTAAAATGATTAATATATTGCCAGCTAACACAGTTCTGAGCAATGTGAGACAAACAGATGATGGGATTTGGCATCCTATCACAACAAATATTTTTTTTTTTTAATTGCTGGTTTTCTTGTTAACAATGTGCTCTAACTTTCCCTATATGTGAGCAGAAAATTTAGCTATTGATTACCTTTTAAAATTTGGTTCAATAAACCTATGGTTTGTGTTCAGTTTATTCTGTTTCTGTGGGCAGTCGTTGCCTAAGTGTATTTGTCTGTGAATGAGGTTTACTTGCATCTTTGGTGCTGCTAGAAATTTCTTCAGGACATAACTGTTCTTCCTTCCTTTTGCTCTTTGTCGATGGTAATGGCTCTGCTTTGTGTTAACATAATAGAGTCTTTGTTACACTCTCAGCAGAGCTATAAAGTATCACTGTTCTCCATGTTGATTTCCATTCTCTTTAAAAACTTGGCTATGATCAGAAAAATGCTGGCCTCTCTGTGGCCTTTGCTGCCTAGTGGACAGTCATCTCAGGGAAGGAAAGCAAACCACTCCACGGTAGGAAAGAAAATAGGTAAAGGAGTGTTGCTGGTGCCTGCTCACAGAAAAACATCCAGCTAACACTGGGGGTGGCAGAGAAGGGACACACACTCCTTGGCATTTCTCCCTGCCCTACAGTCCTTCACCCAGCTGGAAATGCTAGAAAGATGTTGCCTGTCCCAAGGTCACTGCTGCAGCTGAGCCTGAAGACAGACTAAATTCACATATGATTTCCTCCACACTGACAAGCCAATGATTAAGGGTAGTTGCTTCTATACACCAGGGGAGGGATGACTAATTCTAGTCCATGATTTAAGATGTCCATTTGTTTTCTGTTGAGCATAATTATACTGCTAGGTAATATAAACACAGATGTCACCTGTGACTAAAGATCCTACAGTTTATTAATTGTTCTCAGATACTAAGAAATCCATCATTAGTGTGAGCTTTCACACTTTTGTTCCAAAAAATCTGACTACTTTTTCTGATCAAAAAGGAGGTTAGACACTATGCTTCAGAACTTCTCAGGCTTTCTGAAACTTCACTTGTTCAGACAACTTGTTTAGACAATCCCTGAGCTCATTTATGCAACTTTATTACTGGTTTTGCTGCTAGTGGAGAAAAGGGCTTAGTACTGACATTATATTGTAAGTAAGAATTTGCATGGAACTGTTGTTATAACCCAAACCATATAAATTTGAATAACCCTTGGCAATGCTACTTCTTTGAACTTTAATTTCTTCACATTTCCTTTATAATGTATATACTTGTATTATCTACAGCATTGTTTATTTAACTTTGGCAACTGTTAGGTTATGCAGTTACATATGGATTCTGCTTTGTTTTCTGTTCCCATTACTGAGGCCATAATTTTTAAACCTGTTTTACAAACCAAAGGCAATCACAAATTTAGCCACAAAAGTGGCTAAAGTATTATTTGCATGATTTTTTTACAGCAAACAAAGTTTCTTTGGAGTTTAAAGTATTTTATGCCTTGATTTTTTTACAGTGGCTCAAGATCAAGTTTCTTATCTTGATGACAGCCTGGAATGTTCAAGCCGTCAATAAAGCAACTGTGTCCAGTTCTTTCTGTTTCAGAGAGATGGGAAAAGATAGTCCCAAGTACTTCTCCATAAAACACCTGCATTTTTTAATTTAGGGATGTTATCCACCTCTTCATCTTCCTTCACTCTCCTGACCCACAACACTTTGAGGTCTATCAGAAACTGAGAGAACATCTTGAGAGAACATCCTCTAAAGGAGGACATAGCAATAAACAAGAGCATAGAGGAAAACTGGCTCTTGCTGTCACCTGTACTTTCACTAATCAGTGCAGGACCTAAGGTACTTTCACTTGTTCCCAGGTTGGACTATTTCAGACCCTGGAGGATTTTAAAACAGTCTACAACAAATCCCAGCTATGGAAATATACTTGTTTTTTCCTTGTCTTTCTCTTAACTCAAATAACACCTGTCCGCTTCCAATTGTATGCATCATTGCTACAAGACCAAAACCCATACAGTGCTGCAGATTCTGACTTGTAAAAAGTCAAACTTTTTACTTCAATGGTTCTGTTTGAACTGGCTTTTCTACCTCTGAGTCCCTCACTTGGGGATCATGTGAAAAAGAGAACTGTGCATGACTCTGCAAATTGGAAAAGAAAATGCACCTCTTTTAGGAGTTTCCATGTGTTGCATTCACACATGTAACTTAGATACATTGCTTTTATTTCATAACTCTTCGCTCTGGTCTTTCTGTATGAAAACTCTCCAGAGCACCAAAAATGTCTTTTTTTGATTCCTTCCTCAAAAATAAGCTTTGCCATGGTCTGCCAAAGACTTCAAACTGACAGCTCTGCAGCAGAGATCTATCATAGCAAACCCAAGCACCTCAAGCAATAGTTTGCATTGTGATAGTTTCATATGAGCTAACATTTACAGAGTCTCTATATGCTACATATATAGGGATACATGTATTTCCCATGTATGGCTGCATACATTATATAGCTATACAGAAACAAAGAATATGGTTTCAGTCCTCTATTTCACTAACTTGAGTGGATGCTATGTTGTTATCTACAACTATTTCCATGGCAAAACCAGGCTTAGAACATCTCTTTTGTCATATCCAGTCTTACTATTACATTGAAATAAAAAAAAATTATTCTGTGCTCAAGTTCAGGCAAGATCAAGGAAGACACATCTTCCTTACAATGTAGTAAATAGCAAGCAACTCAACAGAATTGAAGCAGTCACAATATGGAAGGGCATAAATCAGTTCTGTTAAATAAAAGGATGGTTCTGGATATTTAGCAGATTGATAGTTCTAACCATCACATTTTGTGATTAAATTTTTCTAGTGTATAAAGTTATATTCTATTTTGTGCAAAACATAATTCACTCACTTTTTTATTGATATAATATGGGTCCAGGTCTTCCAAAGGTTCCGATACCATTCCTGGGGGTATGTCACCATAAATAAATGGCAGTGTCTTTCCTGCCTCCAAGTCACTGTTTGGTTTTGGACCATTTTCATCATCATCATCTGTATGCTCTTGCTTGGGCTTTTTAGCTTTTTCTTCTGCAGAACGCTTTTCAATAGCTGCGAGGGAATCTCTAGTAAAATAGCGGAAGCTCTCAGGTCCAGGTGGTACCAGCAGTGCCTGTGCCATGTTTTCATCCTGCAAATTTAATTACTTTTAGCTTCTTGCATAAGAATGACCTATAAAAGAAAATTAAATAATTTAGGCAAGCTAGATTGTACCAATAGGAAAAACCCCAACATTTGGTCAGAAACTCTTTCCAGGTTTAAAGAGAAATAGAAGCAGCATATTTCAAGGCTGAATGGCAGTTAAAAGCAAATGCTCAGAATTTGTTTTGATATTTTATAAATTATTTTTCAGCTTTTTCCTGCTGATCTAAAAAAAGACATTTCTTTTTCTGCCACAGATACTGCTTTGCTTGTGTTCTTGGACACTCCCAGTTAGAGCAAATTGCTGATAAAAGTGTTTTAACAGTAGAGCTTTTTTTTTTTTTTTCCTTTTTTTTTTTTACATCAAGTATAAATGCATATTCTGTGAGGTACTGCTGAAAATTGCAAACCTACATTCTACAACTTAATAGATTTTATCTTTCCATATTTTTTCAAGCATCAGTAATTCAGCTTTACAAACACCAATACTTTCATTAAACTAAAAGATTTTGTACAACTGGTGCTGTTTAAATGACAGCAACTAAATTATGGGAGGAACAAGCATAATTCTTTCTTACTGACACTTAACTGTGGTGAAGGCTAATATTAGATCCCAGAGCAGCTTAGGTTGCATTTATTGACTGTTAGCTGTGAATCAAAACCACAGGCCTTTGAAGTAAAAGTAAACAGCATCTATAATCAAGGCTATATGGGAAAAGATGCTGCTTCTGATTCTTTGCAAGGCAAGTGTCATAGTATTATTTCAGACTGAAAATAGTCCAAAAGCTAAGACTCTGGTTCACTGGGAATGACTTTAGTACCAGTGGTGGATGATGCTTTTTTCCTGCTCTCTGCATTGAACTCTCTACTGTACAGCAGGTCTCTTTATGAAGTCCTGCAGTGCATCAACTGAAAGCAGTGTTATTTTTCTCTCTTCCAAGTCCTTCTGCAGCAGGATCAGTTATTTAAAGTGATGTACTGTACAGCACAGTTGAGAGGTTTGAATAGCTGGAGGGAGAGAATGGTAAAATGAAGGCAGATATGGTTAAAGAGTGCTGCCACCAGGGAATAAATTAAAGCCTTACTTTGTGTCTACTTTCCAACAGTTTACGGCATACTGTTGTAAAAATTTTAGTTATGAGAACCAATTTTAAGAGTGAGTTTCAATGTTTAACTAATGAGTTTTAATTATGTTTTCTGCTACATGAAGCCATGTAGCCTTTGTTGCATTACTTCATGAATGTGCAACATCTGTATCCTGGACATGCCACATCAAAAATTGAGATATAATATTCTGTTCAGTTGCACTCATTCAATAGTCCTTTTCCTAAAGCTTCTTGCCTATCTGAAGCTGTTTGTAAGAAATCCACACACAGAGAGACACACAAAGTACTACAGTAATGATCTTATGAAATAAGATATGTGGAGGCTGAAGGGGATGTTAAAAAGTGCTTGAAAAACCTGGAGTAAGGAACCAGAGGAAAGAAATGAAACAGCATGCTCCTAAATCTGAATTACCAATCCAATGACATGGTAAGGACTCATGTTCCTGTGCCACTTCAAGTCTTAATCTCTGAAGTGGGTTCCCAGCACAGCATCCATCAGTGTGTATGATCAAAACTGAGGTCACTGAAATCATTTAGTCAGGAGATCATAGCACCAAGCAGATAAGTAATACAAAACTAGAACCAAGACACCTGACCATAAATTCAGAATTGAAATACACTGTACTGTAGACACAAAGAAGAAAATTTCTCTCAAGGAATCTCCTGGAGAACTACAAGTTAATGTAATATTCAGAATGGCAGAGACCATGGACTGGCTGGAGAGACACATGCAGTATAAAAGGAAAAAGTAAATTATAAAGCTAGCCAGAGTCTCCAGCATGCAACCTAATCTTCTATGCTGAAATTTCTGCTACTAATTTTTTCTTTGTACAAGATGGATGCTTTGCTAATCCCTTTTTTAAATTAATGTAACTCCCAATTATAAGGATCCTAAACTCAAAGTTGTCCCTTCTTTTTAGAATTAAAATCACACTCATTTTTTGGACACAGTCTTTTGATTACTACTTTTGCTCATGCAGGATTAATGAACTATGAAGATGTCTGAGGTTTCTCCTTGGTCTTTCTGAATAATTCATTTATTTATTCCCCATTTTACAGGTCTGTGATTCAAATTGTCACCCTAGGTGCCTTTTCTATGAAACTAATCTCAAAAGATGCATCCAAATCAAGTCATCAGTGTGTATTTCTTGTCTTTATAAATCAATGCATTTGTTTAGGCTACTTTTCATCCATTAACAGTTACAGCTATGAATGCTGTAACAAAATGCATTGTCCTCACTTAAAAGATATGTATTTGTATTTCTAGAAATCCACAAAGGAGGGGATTATACTGACTGGGGAAAGTATTGGCAGACTTAGGGATTCACTGTATTTTTCAGGGAAAAAAAAAACAAAAAACATGCCCTAAAAAAGTTTTTCTGATGAGTTGAAAACATTACTTGAGACCTGCCTTCACTACTGTCTAGTGCAATTATATTTTTTCTTTGCTGCTGCTATTACACAAGAAGGTTTTTCCTATACTAAATATGCCCCAAGCATTTTCATTTAGGTTACAAAGCTTAACAGAACAACACAGAAGTATGTATCTGATTACAGTTTCTATACATGCATTAATTTAATAGAACAATGAAACAGAAGTGGTGCTGTTGTCTGTACTGAGCCCTAAACAAGCTCTTTGCAATCCTTGAATCATGAACTGCTCATTTGTTAGTGATAGTTTCCCTCTCCTACTTCCTTCACTGGTTTTAAAACTGCTTGTTATCTGGTAACGAAGCTGCCAGGATATGAATGATATAAGGCAGAATTCAGATATTCTGTGTATCTAATAATTCAGGAAAACTGTCATTAAAAAACAATCCTTAAAGAAAGAGTCTCAAAACTACATGTGGTCCAGGCCCCTCAGCACCTTCTGCTGCTCAGCAAAGAGAGTTTCAAGTATTTGAAATACAATACTGGTCTATAGCTCATATATGTAATGCTCTATAATTTAATACATTTCATTAGAAAAATGACATGATTTTGCCATTTAGTTGTAATTGAGCATTGCATTCTGTAAGTCCTTCTCCAGTTTTCCTTCAGTCTCTACCTTTAAATAATAAGATTGAGCAAAAAACAGTATGTTTTTAATTTTATACATATTTCAGCTAGCTATATTATGTCCACAGATAACTTGTTAAATTTTATTTTTAATATAATAATCTTCTCATCATTTACAGAAGATGACTCAGAAAGTAAATAAAATATCTTTGCTAACAATGTCAAATTAATTTTTCTGTATCTCTGAAAAAGCCAGAAGAAGTGGCCTGAAGGTATCTATTTTTATGATATCTTAAATAGGGCAAATGGTAAAAGTGAAAGTACCAGTAGAAGTACCAGGTAGAGACCATGATTGTTTATTCAAATCTTCAGGTTATCTAACAGGTTATCTGCATTTTGCATGACACTGCACACACACCCTTCAAAATTTTCAAGGTGGTGAAATAGCAAACCTGGGGTGTTTTTCCTTTAAAGTACTGCCTACTAAAACCTTGAAAAAGCTGACTACTGAGATTTTAATTCCATTAAAACTGTGACAGTTGATTAGGGTTGGAGTAAGTGCAAGGATAGCAAATGGAATCTGTAAAATGACCAGCTATCCTAATTTTCTTATGCTAATCTTTTATTTGAGAATCTGTAATTTGGAACTTGTATCTTCCCCCTGTGCCAAGCCCTGCAACAACCTCTCAGGACTGCCTACTAAAACCTTGAAAAAGCTGACTACTGAGATTTTAATTCCATTAAAACTGTGACAGTTGATTAGGGTTGGAGTAAGTGCAAGGATAGCAAATGGAATCTGTAAAATGACCAGCTATCCTAATTTTCTTATGCTAATCTTTTATTTGAGAATCTGTAATTTGGAACTTGTATCTTCCCCCTGTGCCAAGCCCTGCAACAACCTCTCAGGTGCTAAAGCCTGGATTAAAAACTTTTCTCTAAATCACTAGTGTTAATAAGACCAGCTGTCTCAATGGAAGTAAAGCTCTTTGTCCAGATCAAAAGGGTGGGTCTCCCACAGCAGGACAGACAGAAACAGCAGGGCTGGGCTGGTGGCACCACCTCAGCCCCAACCAGAGATTGCATCCTGCAGTTTACAGATAAAAAGTGTAGCTCCTGTGTGCTGATACCATAAAAATACCTCAACTCAAGCTCTTACTGTCCCGAGGAGGAAAGAGATACAGGAGAGCATATGCTGGGACAGTCTGAAAAAATGAGTCATCTTAGCTCCCTCTCTTAGTGTTTGGGAAGTTGCTTTGCAAAATTCAGGTACTGGTTTTCTAGAAGTGAAGGTAAATTCCAGTTAAATTACTGTTCTCTGATCAAATTCCAAATCTGGAAATGCTGCCTTCAGTTTGTTCTAGAAAAAAAAAAAAAAAAACAGGATAGGTAAATATTAGTTTCTTGTGCAGAAAAACTAAAATTAAATATTTTTATTAAAATTTCTCATGACTTTTGTGCACAGGGAATAATTTCATGAAGAAACATGTGGTCTGAAATATTTTTTTAAAGTCACAGATCATTACCTTTTCATAATTGACATTTACCATTGTTTACCATTTATCTTGGCATATTTACCCTATTTTTTACTGCTTTGAAATATTCTAGTAAAAAATGGAATTACAGAAAGATCAAAAGAGAGACTCAAAATGTCACTGCTGTAGTTCACAGTGGTAAATGCAATGCAATGCAGATTTCTTTGAGATATCTAAAGAGACATTCAGTTAAAATTAGCTGTGGGTCCTAAGGCAAAGAATACATGAAAGCTGGCTTCATAAAAATAGGTATTTCAAGGAAAGGAGTGATTTCCTCAAAGGTGAAAACAGCCTCCAGAACTTATCACCTGGTCAGAACCTGCCTCTTTAAACTGTAATCTAGTAATTTAAACTTTGACAATTTGTTTTTGTAGGTCCCCCCTAACTAATACATAGGACTTATTCTCCTTTTTTTCCATTAATTTCAACATTTACTATTGATCCATTGTGTAAATTTTTAGATTATAATTTATCTGTAGCAATGACTGTATTTGTATTTTGTATTTTTGTCTGTATTTTTACAGTCAGCCTCAGTAGCCTATAGGCATTAGTGTTACATAACTGTTCAAAATAAAAATAAAAATAATGAAATCACCACCAGGTGTTTATTAATAAAGTTAATAAATCCCAGAAGACAAAAATACTTGTTATGAGACTATGAAATCAACTGATAAGGGTATGTCACAGAAATAACATTCCTTCATAAAAACTTGCTTTAAAATGATTTAGAATGGTGTGATTTAAAATAGGTGGAAACTTGGCCAAAGAACAGTAAATGTAGTAAAAGCTTCAGTTGCTTCAGGGGTATTACATGCAATCTTATTTCATGTTTTCAGTAATGACTTGAAATTAGATGTGAAAGTGCATTAACTAAACCTTAAGAACCCCAACCTCAGCAAAAGAAAACACTGAAAGACTTCAGAAATCTGTGTAGAATATATTACATGAGGTTCAGTCTGACTGAGATGGGAAAACACTCAAAACAGATTAGATTACAGACTGGAAGCAATTTCAGACCTGTCTGAAAGATCCAGAAGCTGCTTCTTGTTGGATACTACTCCCTCTCACCATTGCTATGGATAGCCTTTCCCCCACTTACTTGTCTGTGCCCATTGCCAGTCCAGTCACCCCCTTCCTTCCTTCAACCTCTCTCCAACATTTGCTTTCAAATGAATTAGTTCTTATTTCTTAACTTAGTTCTTAATAATCAAAAATTGATAGGTTATGTAAAGGAATGTACCCGAATTCCTTTAGATACCTACCTGCAAGTTGTAGAACTCCCAAAATAAATTATCTGACCTGTTTATCTCATAGATAAAATTGACCAAAACCTTTAGGAATTCTGTAAATGCAAGCCTGCCTTGTATTTTTTTTTAATACCATGAGTTGCCTCTGAGAATGGGTGAAAAGAGATCAAGTGTCAATACTTGAAGTATTGGAGAAACCTGAAGAAGGACAAATGAAAACCATTTGCAATTTGAGAGGAAGAGGAAGGGTCTCTTTCTTAGTCCATCAGCCTAATTGGAATACTGTACTCAAATCAATATTTTGCAAATATCTTCCAACATTAGAGATGCTTACATTCTAAAGAAAAATATCTACAATATATGTAACACAAATTTCTATAGCTGAACTTCATAAAGGTGTTAATTTTGTTTTTCCACTGGTATTTTAGTAAAGATATGTAGCAGAATATCAACTAGCCATCTTTTGCAGTGAAACATTATTTCTGGCTGAGAAGAAAATACAGTCTTACCTTTATTTTTCTAAGAAATGCCAAATCTCAGAATTTAACCTCTGCATCTTTTGCTAATGTGAAAAGAAAAAAGGCTGCATTTCTAGCAGAAAATGAATTGGCAAGTCTTCTCCCTAGGACCTGAAGCTTCTTCAAAACTGCAGTTCCTTCAAGACTCTTTCATTCTTTGTTTGTGTGTTCAAAGCTTCTCAAAAATTAATTCCAGTAGACAAGGATAAGTCTACATATTCACATAGACATATTTTTCCAACCTAAGAGCACCAAGAAGTAAGAAAAACAGGATTGAAAATTAGTTATTTCACAGAAGCTAATACAGAACAAAAGTACTTTAAGAATATTCTTTCAGTGTGCATTTCAAAGACTCCACCTCATCTTTTACCTGCATGCTTTCACTACAAGGGAAAAATGGGTCTTGTTGGAATTACTGCATCACTAGTACAGCCTTTGGTAGACATGGGGTAAGACATGGCAGAGGGTAGTTCCCGGACTAACAGGAGTGTTCTTGCCTGTCATTCTGGGAACTGAACAGTGTATCATTACTCCCAATGGATTTACTGTCTTTAAGCAGGCATGGAAGTTAATTAACTCTATATTTGCATGAACATATGGGTACTTCTTTAAGTTATCAACCATAGAGATTGCTGGTATAAATGCTTTTCTTTATGCAACAAAATTTTTCTTCCCTGCCAAGTAATATCAGAAAAAACACAGTATCTTCAGGTTCTTCAGTATAAATTACTTGCATCATTACAAGAGCTGGCCAAAGGTTGGCCATGTGTTCCTCAGTCTTTAATAATCTGATTATCCAGTTATTACATTTAGTCTACTTACATCTTACACATATTAGTCTTCAGCCATTGAGATTCAGATGAGCTGTCTTTAAGACATTTATACACATTTGGATATCTCATCTAGATATACTTCTGGCTTTTTTTTACAGTTTTATGTTGTTATTTTGCTTTTACTCCTAGAGAAGAAAAGAAGACATCCCTCTCTTTTAGGTCTCTGCTCTTGCGAAAGCAGCTCTTAATAATAATTTTCTCCAAATACAGTGAGAATGAACAGCCACAGTAGAAACTCTGTAGATGAAATAAAGAAAATCTGAGTAGACACAAATCAGGTCAGAGAGAACACAAAAGGTAGGAAAATAAAAAGTGAAAGCCTTCTCTTAGATCACTGCTTCTCTTACTCTTAAAGACAGAGGATCTCCAAGTACTTCAAGTACAGAGAATATGTTTCAAAAACTAACCTAGAATTTGCCTGGTACTATTTCCTATCAATCTAGAATTGCATTTTCCCAAATATACAATAAGTGTTAACATAATTAGAGTTTCTGTTGTTTAATAATGTAACACAAACTCATCCCAATGATGGCTAAGAGCAAATTCTTTCAATGCCTTGGTCATTTTGACTGAAGCACCGATTCAGCACATTTTGCTGTGGTGAGTCACTACTGGAGAGGCTCCACTGAAGACATCTGAAAGCTGTGTCTCCAGAACTGACCTCAGGGAATCATGACTCTGCCACCATTGATACTTATCCACCAATGCATATTTTACACTGAATGCAGCTTTCCCTGGGGGTACAGACGGGACTTCCCAATCCCTTTGACTACTGGGTGCATCTGGATTCTGCCCTCTCAAGCAGCGCTGTGGCTGAAATTTGATCTCATGGTCAGATACAACAAAACATTTAAAACATTTACAACAAAATATTTAAGTGCTTTTGCTCACAAGTTTCAAAATAAGATGTAAGGGATTCTAGAAGTTCCTAACAAAAGAGCAGTCACTAATACTAAACATTCATATGACATTTATTTTCAAAAAAAGGGAGTGTAACTTCTCTCCAGTTGTAAAATATCTGCTAGTTTGCAAAATGCTGAGGAATTAATTTTTAATGTGAGAGTTATTAATAACACTAGAAGAGCAGATAAATTCAACAAATCTGTATTTTGAACTAAAGCTCAAGTCAGAGAACCCTTTTTCACATGTGACCCCAACCTTGTCTCTACCTCTATGCATCATGGTTATATTATACTAATAAGTGATAGTTACAGCAAAACTTGAAGGAAGCAGATTGGCTGAATTGTGTGTCCTTTGTCCAGAATGTATAGTAGATCTAGGCCATGTCAGTGTAATTTCATTACAGGATTTCAACTAATATCTCATCTCATATAGTTTTTAACACATTTTTTCTGTATAATTTTCAATACACTAAAAACAACAACAACAAACCAAACAACTAAATAAACAAAGAAAACCTACCTAAAACCCAAACAAATTTAAAAAAGCAAAATCCAAACCTCTAGGGTTTTTTTCTTGATCTAATATCTTTGGTTCTCACTTCAATACCAGAAATTTTCATAGATGAGTCCAGATTACACAATTTTACTGCAGCTTAAAGTGAGGATAGAAAATTATTTTGGCTGATAATTTGTTGACCAAAATATTTTTATTTAGGGTAGCTTATCTTAATTCATCTCCCAAGAATGAACCATGGGTAAAATCTCAGACCTAGTCAGAGGTAATTCCTGATGGACAAATGACATAGATTCTTTCATGTAGGACTCTTTCCTGAAGTCTTCTGCATATGTAGCATGAGCATTTAATCTGAAACTAGTTAGAATATGTTTCAAATTGTGAGACATGACCTTGCTTCAAAGAATGTTTCAAAATATATCCTCATGCTCTTTAGCTCCCTTTCAATGTAACGATAAACTGGAAAAGAAAGAAATGGGGTTATTCAAAATGAGATTTTCTTATAAAGACCATTATAGGACAATATGCCAGTGATGGTGCCACAATAAAACTTCAGTGAACAATATCTAAATACATCACAATATTGATTTTGCTGTATAAAAGAAATAGAAAGTTCTATAAAGTATAAATTATTTTCTAATTTTTTGTAGGGAAACTTACAAAAATGCACTTGCAGCAGAAAGCATTGTTTATAAATTCCAGAAAAAAGAAACAAACTAAACTAGGAAAATCAACTGAATCAGTAAGAACCATGCAGCTGAACTTTCCTAGTCTTATTATGCTGCAGAAACTAGTCAGTACAAAATATGAAAGAATAAACTTGGTATAACACAAGATTAATGGACTGTATTTGGAATTTGACAGTTGTCTAGGAAACCAAAGGGGAAAAATTGGAACTTGTGTTTGAGAGGTTCACACAGAGTCCTTGGCTGAATGTGATCATTACTATACCAGGAAGAAAACGCACATAGAGTCAACATGAAAATCGAGTGCTTTATACCCAAGGTTTAACACAGCATATGAAAGATGTGCATGGATTTCTCCAAGGCATTTATTCAGGTGTCATGGAACTGTTAAATAAAATATAATCAAGCCTTAATTCTGGAATGTTTTCTAAATGAAGTATGGAAGTATGACTTACACCTAGTCTCTACCTGCATCTAATAAATCTAAAGGCGCAAAGCCTGTAAGTTACAACTTCTATCATGTCTCTAAAAGTTATCTCTTATAATGTTGAAATTTTAGCTTTAAGTGATATGTGCTATGGAATGATAGCTAGTGCTGTAGCAGCTACTAGAATTCTAGTATTCTACCTATGATAATACTAACTAAAGCAAATTGATATGTAGGAAATACATGGCAAGTAACTTAAAATGGTGTTAGCAAAATCCTTTCATGAAGACTCCTTTAATGCTCAGTTACAGCTTCACTCAGTGGGTAAGAAATTCCTTCATGATATACGCTGAATTTTATTTATATTGATTTTAGTCAGAACTTTTGTCTCAGGTCAGATTTCTTCATGTGATCATTTTGGATTTAAATATCAGTGACAGGCTTTTCTTTAGACATTTCATTTAAATGACAGTAAACATTAGGACTGACCTCCTTCAGTTCAATCTGACCTTGGACTCCTGGGCCCTTTTGAAATTGCCTACTTATTTCTGTCATCAAGTTTACACCACTCAGACATTAAAATATCATTACTAATTGCCTTTCTAACTGTAAAGCCTAGTACTTTTGCCTTCTGTCACAAACAAGTTTTGAAGATTATTGGGCTATTAAGTAAGAATAAACTTAATGATTTTTTTTTTTAATATTCAAAGCTGTTTGTGATAAGAGGAATTTATTTTGCTCCTTGACAGGGTCCAAGAGTGGAAGTTAGGTGTATACCTTCACTCATCATTTAAAAGTGCCCTCTATGTAACATAAAAGTTTTCACACAACTTAAATTTAGAGCATTATTTTTTTTTTAAAGAGTGCTTTTCAATGGAAAACACACTCAAATATCTGCTGAACATAAGAATAATTTTCCATCTGTCTATCCCTGAGTGTCACTGTGGGGTTAAGTTAACTTTGCTAAAATGTATAGGGATTCTTCATTGCCGTGACTTAATATCCTAATTTTGTAGTCTACCAGTTTTATCCTTACTATTTAGCCACTGCACAAGAACATATACATTCAAAAGTAAATGTTCTTGATAGTAACAAATGTGGAGAAAATTCTGGGCTCAAGGAAATCAAGTTGGTATCATGTTAATTGCATTTGAGAAAAAAAAAATCCTGCATTTTTAGGTGGGACACAGATGAATTCACACTCAGGTTTTCAAGACTGTCACACATATATTTCAAATATTTATAAAAAGGAATAAAAATATTCTTGTATCAGAGTCTTGATACAGTTACACAGTTGTCCTCTATGACTGGCTTTTGAGAAGGCAATGAGGGTTGTTTGTTTGAAAGCACATTCATTTAACATCTGAAAACTTTGTATTTGGATATATTTAAAACTGAACCAAGAAATTTAGGTTCCTGTGAGTATATTTTTAACCAACACAAATTTGGAATTCTTCAGTGTGTCCAAACATTAAAAGATAGTACAATAATGCATAAGAAAGGACAGAGTTTTCAGGATATGCAAATCTAGGCAGGCAAGAAATTGGGACATGTGGCCCCAAATTCAAGCTACATGGGCTAAAAAAAATTCTGCTTCTATTCCAGGACTACAGGCAGTGAAAGGACATAATTTATGAGAAATGGTGATGGACTTTGCCTCAATTAATACAGTAGCCAGGCCACATAGTGCTATGTTGCCCTACATAAAAAGAACTGGTTTTCCTGTGAACATTACATTTCCTCATTTACTTTTTCATCTGCATTTCTGAAGTGATTTGAACACAAACTTGCAACTTCCTAGAATCCTATATAATCATACATAATAATATTTTATGGTTAAGAAGATAAAGGAAGTTTCCTGCTTCACATTGTTCTTAAAATAAATTATGCTAAAAGACCATAAACACTGATCCTCTCCACATTGAAAAGGAGGGCCTTAAAATTAAATAAGCAACATCTAATTTAAGTATAAATAATCTATACATGGAAATTGCCTGCATTGTATACTTATCCCAAGATCTTTCTGTTGTGTGGTTGTAAGGGATAAAGGGGATCACAGAACCAGTAGTGCTGATGCTCATCCCAGCCATTTTCCTTACTGGAATCTGTGAAATCCTCTCAGATTTACCAGTGTGCCTCATTACTTTCATTGAGGAAATCTTGTAAAGAAATGTGAGGATGTGCCTGATGCACCTCACAGACAGGGAGTCAGCTGCATGTGCTCTTCAGCTGATCTATACACACACAGGAACTTCAGCACCTGTGAAACTGCAGCCTTGCTGAGCAGGTAATCATCTGTGCAATTGATTTATCTGGCATGTGCCAGAGCCATGCATATGGACTATACACTCTATATATACATATTCAAAATGTGACCATTTGATAAGAATATATGACATCCAGAACGTTGACCCAAAGAAGTAGCAGGAAAAACAATTCCAGCTTGAAAAAAGGGACCTGTGCACATGGTAGCTCCATGATTGTACTTACCTACGTAAAACTACTCAGTCAAAAAAAGACCAATAGCAATAAAGAATTATTAAATATACAAGTAATAAATCTGATCATAAATAACCTTTTCCTTAAGCTTTTACATGTGAAAAAGCCTCATAAGCTCTTTAATTAAATATTAACTTTTTAAGTTGCATTTTTTACTGTAAAACATATTCTGTGATCTGTCTAAATTGATAGAATAAGTGAACAGCAATTTTTCGTAGGAAGATGTTACCAAGATGGGGACCACATTAAAGTTTAGCAACAATTTGAAATCAACATTTTGGGGTGGATTATCTGGTACTTTTTTTTTGAGATTTGGATCTTCGGGGAGTTTTTTGCTGTTGTTGGTTTGTTGTGTTTGTTTGTTTGTTTGTACCGTGAAGAAATAACTTGGGGTTGCTTAATGAAAAAACAAGAAATGGGATACTTTTGTGGCCTAGAATTTAACTTGCTTACTCCTATTTAGGATTACAGTGGTAGTACACACACATGATGGTTACTCAAGAGCATATGCTGTACCTACTCTATATTTATATTTTCAAGTATCACAGTCCCTGCCTGAGCTGCTCTTATCCCTATTCCCTCTGCTTTACCTCTCATAAGGCAAGGAAAGTCAAGCAATAACACTGTCACAGTAATATACTGGAGATTCCAGCTGTTCATAAAGAAAATTTTGATGAAAGCTGATGAACAGGTTGTATGATGCCAGCTCCATTATCAAGGTCCTATGGGAGTCCTATTGGTAAATATCAGACTTATACATGCCATTGCTTCACAGCTTTTAATCAGGAGTAAATGTAATGAATAGTATCAGGTTTCCAGTTAAGAGGATGCCTTTTTTCCTACTGGTGGTTTTCAGGGTGGTTGCCAGTTGATCTGATGGACTGATTGACACCAACAGCTCAGACCTGTACTTGTGTTCTGTAAGTAGCCTGAACTAGTGAGCATCAATTTTACTATGGTGCTTTAAACCATTTATTTATTCAAGTGAGGATGAAAAAGTATATCTTGCAAATGGCAACAGTATATACTACTGATTAACAGCTGTAAAGTAAAAAAAACAAAACAGAGGAGTTATACTGAGTGGAAAATAAGCTAACTTGAATTTTGTAAGTTAAATTTTCTAACTTCTAAATAGAATTTTGTGATAAAGAACAGAGAAAATGCAACTTTCTGAAACTTACTTTCAATTGTCACTGTCAGAATTCAGAATTCAGAAAATATAAAAATAAAATACCAAATATCAGAAACATGCATTTATTCTCCTTAGGTTTAACTGAAGCAGAGTTCAAGCAATTCTTTTCTTTTGTCACCTTATGGCTGGAAGAGCATATAGATAAAAGGGACCAAGACTTTAGAGAACAAGGTCACAACTTGCTTGCCTTGTACATAGCTCTCTTTTAGTATCTGCTATTCCCTGATTCATCAAAAGTTGTGGGACTCCAGCAATGTCATTAGTACATAGCATACACACAACAAAATACATCAGGCTGAGAAGGAAATGGATATCATCAGTCAGAAAGTTCCATCTTGCATCCCCTATTCTTTTTTTCTTCAAAAATCCTTGCTCTTTTGAGGGCAAATAAATTTCTCTCCATGCCTAATCTTCATAAGGTAAAAGTTAACTCATCTAATGCCATATGTGAAGAAAAAGAGGTGAAAGCACAAAAGGTGTCACCAGCATATTGATTAAACACACCCTACTTTTTATGCTTTTTTCTTTCCTTTGATACTTCCCACTCCAGGTTACCTGATAATACAAAGAAATGACCAAACTACCACTCTGACAACCTTAGAGAGCACAGGGGAGTTGTTTCACGTTCTTCACTGAAAATGTGAACTTGTCTTTCTTTGCTAACATCTAGTATTACCTATACAGAATTCTGCAATACTGACCTTAATTGGCACAGCTCAGAAAATCAGTATAGGGACCTAAGGTCTGCTCATTGAGGGAAAAATTGTAAACTGACGACACAAGCATAATTTCTGTAAATATCACAGCCTAATAAACAATATATCTGTTTAACAGGTGCTATTAAGCTTCAAATTACTGCAGCAACTCACATTCCTGTCTTTAACAACCTTCATTCCAAAATGGAGATGGGCAAGAGAGCAAATATTAAATATTAAACTGTTAGAGTTAAAAAGTCCCTTCTGAAACTGTTTTCTTGACAAGTCAATTATGAAAGCACAAACGTGATATGTTTCTAAAACAAGCATCATTATTACTGATTATTGATCTTGGAGTTAAACAAGGATACCCCAAGTATCATAAAGAATACAAATTAAAAACTTCTTTCTTTCACATCATTACTTCAGGTACAGGCCTTGCTTGCTACTCTGAATATCACCTGAGAGCCAATCCTGATATTTTTTTGTATATATGCATTGAGGAGGTGATTTATAAACTGTGGGCTCCTTATTCTGCTGTATGGGCTTTTTTTGGCTTTTTTTTTTCTACTCTTTTCTTTTGGAATTAATTACAAATCAATACTAATATAACACATGAATCTCTAATGTCTATGTGTGTCTGTAGAACCCCTAGTGAAAAAAAGAATTCACGTATCAAAGTGATCTTCAGTAGATATTTTCCTTTTACCTTTAATAACTGACAGCTTAAATTATTATGATAACAATGAATGAGACAATAGATGAATGGACAATGAAATGAAGAAATATAATAATTCTTGTGTTGATATCTTCAAACAGTCCAATTAAGAAGCATGTATTAAGCTTGACAGTAATAATACAGACAAAATGTGAACTACACATTTGGTGTGGACCTCTGGTTAATAAACAGTCAGTGAGTCCATTCTCTCCTACACACAACCATGAAAAAAAATGGCACAGAAAGAAAATATTTCCTCATATTTTTGTACAGAATTTAGCTAATAAGGGAATTTCTTCAAATACCACATATATATATAGAAAATAGCGTAGAATTTATCCCTGAATCATCAGAATCTGAGACACTCAGAATCTTATGAGACCTTCTCTTCCTGAGTCTGAATATCACCAGATTTTTCTTCCTAGGAAACAAGGTCACTTCTATAAAATGCTTGGGATTAATGTTGTATACCTTGATTATAAAATGATCTGACTTTGTGAGGAAGACTACTGCGTTACAATATCACATTAAGAGAACAGATATCAGATTTAACAGGGTTAAAAAGAGGAAAAAAAAATCACACCATCATCACAATCAGTACAAAATGGCTTTGAATTCCCCGTTCCATCTTTGAGTCTACCTTAACAGCAAACCAGAGGGAAAAATCCAATTCCAAAATGTAGAAAGGATCATGTTGCCATGATTGATTATGGGTAAAATTAAACGTTCTGCCAGCTTACCTGATTGAAAGAGAATGAAAAATCACTGCAAAGCCCAGCATCCAAAAATCATGTAATACATGTCTCCTCCTGAAACAGTCCAGATTTCCATCCACAAAGCCTTACTAATTGATCACAATTTCTGTATTCTCGGTGGAAAACACAGAGACCTTTCCAGAATCCTCTCTGCTCCTGCCTCCGCTTCCTGTTCTCAGTCACTCTATGGTACCCAACATATATGAGAAAACAGCTTATTCCGCGGAGGGGGGCCGGGAGGGGGATGCAGGGGCGCAGTGACGAGCCCGCAGCACCTGACGTGGCAGCTCCACCTACTGGTGGCGATCCCGAGCGCCGAGAGAGCGCAGCAGCCCGGCCTGCATCCTCCCACCCTGCTGCTTCCACCCTGCATCCTCCCAGCCTGCAGCCTCCCACCCTGCAGCCTCCCACCCTGCATCCTCCC